>WURS02252135.1:0-41516 GCA_011762765.2 Rhinocypha anisoptera | reverse complement strand
AATTGAAATGTGTGTGTGGTGTGACATTTATAGTGAAAAAGGGTGATGTGATTGGGTTATAATAGCCCTATTTAGACCTAACTAAGTTGGTTGTGCACAAAGGTCGGGTCTACTCCGGTGTGGGACACGACAGTGATCCTGACATTTTTTCTCGAATTCTTGATGAATTTATCACGCTGATAGTAAACACTTGCCCACACCCTACAATATTAACGTTTCTATAAATAAATAACAATTTACAAAAAATAGTGAATTTGCCTTAAAATTATTACAATCACACATTACATTACTTTTGCTTGATTATTCAAAGATATATAGAATAATAAAAATAAATCATTTTCTATTGCAACAATCGTTTATGGTGCATAACAATCTTGAAAACAAGTAGTAATAAATATATATGCGAAATAATAGTAATAAATAAATAATTTGATCATTCTTTGACAGCAAAATCCAATTGATGCTTGCTTGTCATGGGTTGCATATACCTTGAACCTTTTTACACAGCCTTCTTGTTTTCCTCACCGTAAGGTGGTGGGGGAGCGTTAGCGTTAGGATAAAAGTTGTTGGACTGCATCTGAGGATATGTGGTAGGCATGTTCGGGTAGGGGTAAGCACTGGCTGATGGTTCACTTCCGGGATAATACGGAGTCGGTTGTGGAGCACCTTGGACCCAGTTTTGAAATCCTGGCTGCTGTTGGGGAGCTGCTTGAGGGACTGATGGAGCCGAATATGGCGCGTTGGCTGGATAACCATTATTGACTGGTGCCGCACCGTTCAAACCCGGATAAGGTGGTGGAGCCTCTGAAGTGTAGATAAAACCAGCCGGTGGTGGTTGGTTAAAGATTTCAGTGGGCAAAGCAAAGCCACAGTTGTAAGCTGGTTGGTAAACAGTCGGGGGTGCCTAACATAAAACATCACAATCAATCATGAATAATTTGAACAGTTTGAAATGACATTGGCCCGGATTCCAAAGAGGTGGAGCCACTACAACCAATGTAGTCGGCTTGTAGTAGCTCTGCCTTCTTTGAACGTCGGTCCAGAATGAAAAGAAAATTCCAACCTGGTAGTACTGTGACGCAGAGGGGGTGTAAGGAGGCGGGGGCTGGAATGCAGTCTGCTGAGCAGCCTGGCGAGTCATGCGGGCCGCATTCTGCAAGGCTTGTCCATACTCGATCGCTCCACCACTGTTGAACTTCAGCTTAAAAGTCACCTGATTCTGGTTACCTTCTTCGTTCAACTTGCCCTTGATGTAATTGGCCCCAAAAATGGGTTGCTCCAGTGACAGATCATGCATCGAGTAGAATGGAGCCGAGAATGACTTCAGACTCGACTTCATTGATTTGTTTGTAAAAACCATCCGATGAGTGGTCAAATACAAACGTCCAGTTTCCTGTGGTCAAACCAAATCAGAGTTAGCAAAGTAATACAAATACTAGATGACTCACATTATGGTTTCGCTCGGAAATCTGCAAATTGACATTGTCACAGAAGAGAAGAATCAATTCACCACTGAAGAGAACGACACCACCAGATTCATGATGAGAGTTGTTGAAGGTAGCCATGGTTTAGTGGAACGAGCCGTTCGGTATGTACTGAATGAAGTGTTGAGACGCAGTGACAGTTTTCTTCTAGATCACTCCACAACGATAGTAGCGCCGCTAGAAGAGTGAATCACTCGGAGTTAGCGTGTGATGCAAACACTGCATCACGTCACCACCGCCTGCAGCTGCTGCAGCAATATTGCGATACATTGCGATACTATCGATAGCACCGCTCTCGCTTCACTCATCTCGCCGCCTCACACGTGTTTATGTTTTGCCACACAAATTCTCGTGTCTCTCACATGTTTTGTCTAATTTTCATTCTCACCTCCTACCCTTTCTATGATTTCTAAAGTGGAAAAAAGACAACTATGAAAGTCAAAGTTATAAGTCGCAGCTCTACCGACTACATTCGCGAAACCAAAAACGACATCCACAAGTGTAAGTTTATTATTATTTTTTTCCTTGTTGAACAGGAATGAATTGTTTGAATGTACTTGCAGTGCCTCGCAACTATGATCCCTCGTTGCATCCATTTTCGGTGAATCGTGAGTACCAGCGTGCAGTGAATGCAGTCAAGTTGGATCGCGTTTTTGCCAAGCCTTTCGTTGGCTCACTGGATGGCCACTCCGACTCGGTGCAGAAACTAACCAAACATCCGAAGAAGTTATCCGTGCTCTTGTCAGGTGCCTGCAACGGCGAGATCAAGGCCTGGAACTTGACAAATCATCACTGTTTACGAACGATCAAGGCGCACAATGGAATAGTGCGTAGTATTTGTATACCCGAACATGGGGAATATTTTTTCTCTGTCGACGACAATCAGAACATTAAACAGTGGGATTTGAGCTTTATCGACGACAATGTGATGGAGATGGATGCCGAGTTGCAGGTACAATTGCAAGCCACCGAGGAGACGCCGATGAATACAATCTTGACGAAAAATCCGGTTTACTTCATGGACAACCACCGACACAAGCCATACCTGATCACTGCCGGTCAAGGAGTGGATTTGTGGGAGGAGAATCGGACCCAGCCTCTGAGGTCATGGGAGTGGGGAGTTGACACTGTCAACTACATTCGCTTTAACCCTATAGAGAGTGATCTCGCAGTTGGTGCCGCTACCGACCGCAGTGTCATTCTCTACGACATTCGCAAGCCTCAGCCCGTTCGCAAAGTTGTGCTTGCAATGCGATCCAACTCCATTTGTTGGAATCCAATGGAGGCCTTTGTTTTCACAGTGGCTAACGAGGATTATCAGTGAGTAGTGTGTGGGAGCGATCCAATTGCACCACTGGTCACTAACCACCACTTGTGCGTCTGTTTCTCCTCTAGACTGCACACATTCGACATGCGCAAGCTGGACTTTCCCTTGCAAGTGCACAAAGATCATATATCGGCAGTGATCTCTGTGGACTACTCTCCCACGGGACGTGAGTTCGTCTCTGCCGGTTACGATAAGACCATACGCATATTTCCCTCACTTGGACGTCGCAGTCGCGAGGTCTATCATACCAAACGAATGCAACGCCTCACCGACATCGTCTGGACTTCGGATGCTAAGTACATTGTCAGCAGCTCCGATGAGATGGACATTCGTATTTGGAAGGCTAATGCCGCAGAGAAGCTAGGTTTTGTGAGTAGTGCTTTCCTCTCTTGACCTAGTTGTCCGATCTAATTTACCGTTTTATATATATATTATAGAAAGCTCCTCGTGAAGTAGAAAATTTTAGATATCAGGACAAATTGAAGGATAAGTTTGCTCACCACTCGGAGATCAAGCGCATTGCCAAGTACCGTCATGTGCCAAAGCACATTATGCATGGCCAGAAAGAGTTGCAAGTGATTGCTACCTCCCAGAAGCGAAAGTATGCTCCACTGACAAATGCCCCGTGGCAAATTCATTCTAATCTGTTTGTTGTTTCTTCTTTTCTTACTTGTATCACAGGGAGACTAATCGCGTGCTTCACAGTAAGCCGGGCACCGAGCACAAGCGAGTGTTTGAAGTCAAAAAACAAATTGTTCGTGTGGAATCGTAGATATCACCGTTTTGTGTCATTAATTGCTTTTCGCAATCCTCAACCGAACCATTCTTATTTCAATTGTTTATTCAATAAAATAAAAAAAGTTAACATTTTAGATTGAGTGAATTGAAAGTCAAATCTGTGGAGCATAAGTGATACCGAGGAGTGTTGGTGATCAATTGGTGCAATGCGCGATTGATTGCTATCTCCGAGCCATATATCGAGCACATGTCGCCGCAGTGAATCTGTCTTCGCTCCACGCGTCCTTTCAACCGTGGCTTGTGCTGTCGAAATGGAGGCACTAGCCGATCAGCAGTGCTAGTTTGGCTTGTCTTTTTCTTGTTCTTGATTGATTGATTGATTCACTTTTTGCATCTCCACTGTTTGCTACTTGTGTTTCAATGATCCGCATCTTCAACTTGTTTGTGCTGAGTAGAGTGGGTGTGTGTGAACGCATTCCCACTAACCACTTGACACGAGTGACCTCGACTCGATTTCGATCTGCAACGGCACTCCACAATGGTTCACTGGTGAATCAGTATCGACACTCAAGTGCCGGCTTCGTGCACTACACCGGTAACGAGCATCACTCATCAGCATCCGGCGCACCACTCTGACCACTTCCTGTGGCTGCGCGTAGCTTGTTTTCAATTGGCTGGGTTTAATTAACAATCCTGAAACAAAGTGATTATTTTGTGAATGGCGCATTAAACATTAATATGTCGCCACTAGGCTCTACGTCATTGACTGCTCAAATGGCACTATCCCGCTAATGGCATAGAAAGTTTTAATTGTTGTCGCAGTGACGGACCGAGGCGAACTCGCGTGGGTCTGGCTGCTATCACCACTGCAAATCTGTGTTGTTTGTCGGTGGTTCTGCAGAACCATGGTCGTGGTGGCACAGTGGACCAGCTCGGACGCGCTTCACCGTGCACCCATCGACCTCCTCATTCACTCGCACTGCTTCTCTTTCCTTTCTTCTCCCTATAATTAATAAATTTAGCTCATTGATTGCCACTTTGGCCACCGCATTCTCCAATCGATATATTCATTTATTTTGGTCCACTTGATTTATTAGTTTGGATGGGTTCGATCTGTTAATATGATGACTTAGCACGCGCAAATGGTGAGCGGCAAAACAATTTAGCTCGACTTTTGCTGGTTTGGGTGACCCATAGTAGTGAAAACGTGTATAAGATGTTAAAATTCTATGATTAGTTGATATAAGTTTTGTCGACTACATTATTTATTAGATTGCCTTGATGGACAAAAACGATTGCCGAGAAAATGACGTGCAAATGTAAATAGCGCTATAGTGTGTGTGTGTCTGTCCCATTAAGAAACTGGCCGCTTGGCATGGCACGCATTAGGTGAAAGGCTATCTATAGACACTATCATAGTGTCGGAGCGTGCTTGGTATCATCGGTGGTTCTTCCGATCACACCTCATTCTAACATAGTCCATTTTTGCGCCTCACTTGATTACCACGAGCAGCTGTGGTAGGGACGAGTACAATGGGAGTGACACTCATTGAGTTTTGTGGTTGGCAGGACCAATTTACGTATGGCGGCCCGTGATGGAAGCTATCCAAGCTCGACTGCCAGTGGTAGCACTCGAGTCGACGATTATTACGCACGGCATGAAGTATCCGGACAATCTGCAGTGAGTGTCGCACGCCTCCCTCCCCCAACTATCTCTTTCTTTTACGCGGTCGCCTCGTTATCGAGGTTGCACCATGTAGGAGCAAGTTTCGATTCTAACCAGAACCATCATAACTACACAGGACGGCGAACCGAGTGGAGTCCATTATTCGGGAGCAGGCCGCACTGCCGGCCACGATCGGCATCATCAACGGCACTGTCTTTGTGGGCTTGCAACAGCGCCAACTGGAACAATTGGCCCGACACCAAGCACGAGGTAAGCGAACCATCGCACTCGGCAAAATCGTACTAATGGACGCCCGTACACCAATCGATGATGCTCTGTTCTTGCAAGCCAGGCTTTAGCTTCAGAGGCGAAGCGACTTCCACGCACTACTATGTGACATTTGGCGCGAGCATTGTTTGAGCTAATTCTTCTTTTGTTTCGAAACGCTTCTTTTTGTTTGGCAAAGCGTTTCTCAGTTTGATGTCTGGAAACACGGAAAATGACTCGAAGCGCAATGACAGCCAAATGGATAGACCAGTGCCAAGTGGGTAACGCGCAGTGGGAATCGCAACTCGCAATTGCTTATCAGCTTTTGCGAATTGGACCTGATTGAATTGCGATCACTGGCAATGTGTGCTTTGCTGTACCCGGGTGGCAAGAGTTGAGGGCTTAATCTCGGCGTGCAGCCAATCGGCCAAGTGTCAGGCTCGCTCGCCAAGCAACTTGCTTTGGTTTGTCCCAGTCGTGTTTGCGATAATCTGCCAGTGACAGGGATGCCCCCGCGGTGCATTCACTGCACCCGCTCGGCACTATCTAATCAAAGCTAGTCGCATACACACCCAACCAAACGGGTGGAATAAGGTGTATGCAAGATTCTCATCCACATGAACCCTTGCATTAGGCCAAACATCAGAAGCAATAGGTTAATTACTGCTCACTTGATGCCGTCGTGCGTATATGTTCTCTATTATTCCGGTAGAATATATATTTGGAATAAAATGTCACGTGCTTTATTCTCATTTTTCTGATCCTCTCTATATTTTGCTTTCTGCTTCTGTGCATCATCTTCATTGTGATTTTTCCTAAATGATGCATGAAAAGAGTCTCTACCACGGCAGTGTGCATCATATTCAAAGATGAAAAGCTGGAGCCACATGGTTAATAATTTTGCTATCATTCGGATCGATTCTATCTCGTCTCTCGGCGCCGATCTGAATTAATAACCCTAAAAGTGAGCTGACTCTCTAGCCTCTGTGGAGTTAGTGGACCTCAAAAATCGATGAATCTTGCTTGGGTGACAAGTTGACAAGTGAACAGTGCTTTTGATTGGACCCACAATTAATCAAGCTAGACAGGCCGGCCAAGTTTGGTGGTATGCCAGGCTTCGATAGATGACCAGAGCGGTCGGTGGGACAGTCAGGTTGTCTAGTTGGCTTCACCGAGCCATGTCAGTTCCGCCCAGTCCACTGTAGGTCAAATGATGACATCAGGAGCTGGCACGGGAGTTGTGTTCTCTAAGAGGTTTGCCCGTTAACCTAATCTAATTAGAGCATCGATGGCAGTTTCACTCGAAGCAATGCCACCTCGAGTGGATCGCTTAGGCTCAACTCAATCAGCGCTATGCCCGGTACTCGCGGTGGTGGTACCGAATCGACCCAGCAGTGGGCTCAGTCTCATTTGCATCGCCATCTGCTTCTGAGCTAGCACGCCACAATAAGTACACTCCCGCGCTATTGTTCGATTATCATTCTTTTCCCCTCTTTGTTAACTTACTATTTTATTGTTTGACAATCTTATCAGCAGGGCTACTTGGCGACAATTAATTACTTTTAGCTACTGATTGTACTTAGATGCTTTTTGTATCACTGTAAAGTCTGTTAGCAAGTGATTCAATCTTAAATCTCGTGTAATTTGATTTTTTGGTTTTTATCTTGAAAACTTACTGCTTTCTTGTCTTACTGCTTTGCTTTGCTTTACTGATGGCTAATTCTAGAAGGTTCTATATACAGGTAATGGTACTTGGATTGAGATGTGACTACAAGCTACGTTGATTGAATTACCAACTTTTGTCATTTCAACGCGAGTTTGTTGGTTTCCAATTCCAGTGGTATTAGCGAAGTGGCAATCACGATTTGAGGTCTGCTGAGGTGGCAGATTGCGACGGATGGTCGAATAGGCCTGCTGTGCTAGTCAGTTCACAGTGACGTGTCCAGTGGCACGGTTAGCCAGTTGAGCCTTGGCATCCTTCCTTGTCACTATGGGTAATGAATATTTATTGTTTATCACACTGTTCTCGATGAGTCGAGGGACTTTAATTGCAATTGACATCTGACTAATTGTATCGTCACTGAGCGTGAAATACGCGATGCCCTGGCTTCTAACAAAGTTTGCTCAGCTTTGCTATTCTTTACTAGTCGATATGCTAATTGGGACTCTACTAATCAGCGCTATTGCTATAGACTACATCGATCAAGTTTTTTATTTTATACTGCATTGCTTTGGATTTATGCATGTATATAAAGTGATACTTCGGATCAAATGTGATTTAGAACTCTATCTATATAGCGTTCTTTTATGTTTAATTGTTTTGTAAAAAACTATACATCACATCCCCAATAGGTTTCTGTACCAAACTAAAGCTGCTTTTGTGTTTGGCAAGCTATAGTTGTTTTATAAAACAGTGACAGCGCCACTGGGCTTGTCGGGTTTAGTTGCAGTGTCTTCATATGACACTTGTCACTTGAGGCGATGGAGCCATTGTCCATTGCTCGGCTCCATTAGTACTCCAACAATGCTGTGTAGAATTAATTCTTGCTTACCAATTTCCCGCTAGATGGCCCAATGGTGAAAGTGTCCCGAGGCGATCTGCCTGTAGTGTGCCAGAAGGGCTGGAGTGGTGGCACCACTGTCAGTGCTACTTCGTACATCGCTAACCTGGTTGGCATACGGGTCTTCGTGACAGGAGGCATAGGTGGCGTGCACCGTGGCGCGGAAGTTAGCATGGACATAAGCGCCGATCTCACTGAACTGGGTCGTATACCTATTACGGTGGTCTCCGCTGGTATCAAGTCGATTCTCGACATTGGCAAAACACTCGAAGTGCTCGAAACGAATGGCGTTTGCGTGGCTGTCTACAATGGTGTATCTGGTAACAAGAGCAAGGGTACTGCTGCACAGGGTTTAGTCCAATTTCCGGCTTTCTTCACTGCTGACAGTGGCATTTCCGTGAACTACAACTTCAAGACAAGTCGCGACGTTGCTCAACTGATCCATATTCGCGACCAATTAAAGCTCGACTCGGGCATTCTTCTCGCTGTGCCCAATCGAGCCAAGGAAGGTGAAGACTACCAACGACTACTGGATGCAGCACTAGAGGAAGCTTCGAGCGAGATGCGGTAATCGACCAGTGGCTCGACACTGGCAGTGCTTAGCAGGCAGTGAAGCGTATCAAACCAGTCAGTTGGCGAGCAACCGGATGTCGCTCCAACGACCTACTTGCATTGCACCGGCATTGCAATGAACAGTGCCGTCGGACTCATTTGGTGACGCCATCGTTAGATTTGCACTGATGCACGCATTCGGCACACTCTCGGCCGGCAATGAATTATTTAGACTTTAAACATCGCAGATTAGTCAGTGCCTGCCGTTTGTGCTGGTTAATAATTTATTGGTAGTAGCATAATTAATTTAATTTTCTGGCAGGCAGCGAGGCATTCATGGGAAGCATGTGACGCCGTATCTCCTGTCGCGAATAAGCCAATTGACCGGTGGCGAGTCGTTGGCGCTCAACCAACAGCTCATCGAGAACAATTCTCATATTGGTGCAGAGGTGGCCGTCCACTTCAGCCAACTTGTCCGCCAGTCGCATCAACCACCTTTAAGCAGCTCAATTGCCGTTCCTCCTGAAATGACCAGCTCAACCTCGTCTCAACAAAACAACTCAAACTCAACTCAATCTATCCACTCAGTTCCAGTGAGTCGATTTTTAATATTTTTTACTTGTGTATTTGATTAGCATTTTAATTTAATTATAATTTTGTTTACTGTCCTTAACGTCTTGTCAAGCCAAATAAGTTTTAATGGATGTCAGAGCACAGTGTTGGTGTTCTCGTTCTTTTGTGATTGTCTCCGATCGCTGGTCGTGTCGCGCGGGAGCAGAATTAATGACAGTTTCTTCTTTTTTTACTTTTGGGGTTATTTTTTAATGGAATTTGTTACTCTATTTTTCTATTGATTCCATCTGTTCAAACTTATCGGATTTGAGACAGGGGCAATCCAAGATTACATAGTAGCGCAATTCGTCGTGACTCAGCATTTCATCTACTATCGATTTTTAATTGGCGTCACTTTCATTTTTTTCTGCAGGTCGTAGTCGGTGGTTCTATCTACGACATTGTGATCAAAACGGACTCGTCTCAACTCAAGGTGAGTAAGCTTTTCTTTTTTTAAAGATTAGATAGTTTGTAGAGGTTGTTTACTTTTTCTACTCGCACTGGTTACCGATACTCCTAGTTTTAAATAAGGATTTGCACAAACAAAATAAATTCTGTAGAATTTGCAAGGTTTTTTTCCAGATTGCTTCCTTTTTGAGCCAAATTTAATTAAATTGATTTTCTTGAGTTTATTTTCTGCTTTTTTATTATTTTAGTATTTTCCAAAAAGAAACGTTATTTAGTAGCGCAATTTTTGTTTTGTATTTGTTTAAAGTCGGGATTGAGTTGGCTTTGTATTCGCGATTAAAGAGTTTACAAATGCCCCTATGAGTGGGCTTCACTGCAGCCAATTTGTCATATGACGCTACCTGATTACTTCTGAGAGCTTTAATACTTTCACTCGCTTGCTTAACTTTGCTTTAGATGAAATAAGAAGGGTAGTAAGAGATAGAGAAAGAGAGAGAGAAACTCAATCTTTTTTTGATGCTTTCTTTTTTTGCACTTGCTCATTCGAATTCTCATTTCTACTAAACATATACTGTGATAAACATACAAATTGGAAAATTAAATATTTTAAAAATTTATTATTTGCTCTGTACCCAGTCGTGCTTTTACTTGACTTTTTCGCTACGATTGGCTACGATTGATCTATTGAATTTGAAATAAGGAGAAATCGGGATAAGGGAAGAGAGAGAGAGAGAGAGAGAGAGATTGGTGACAGGAACAGAGTGAGGCGCTCTAGTGGAGAGTAATGGTGTGCCTACGCTCTGTGCTGCTACTAACGAGGCTTATTTGACGGAGAAGGAATTGATTTAGCGATGCAGTGAATGTACCAATGAGGTGACCACTGCAAATGTCCACTCTAACCAATTCTAAGACAACGGTGCAAGCAGTTACAGAGTGACTCTATTGACCAATCGATTGCTTTTCGACTTGACTTAAGTGTTGCATCCATCGATCTAATGGCTTCACTTCGTGATTTCTCTTTCTCTCTTTTTTACTCAAAGTCAATTGGTGACAGATCTTATGGCTTCGAGTGGTCAATGAGACTCATTTGATGTATGTTTAACGCTCTTGTGGTTACTAGGAATTTATACTCTTTTTACTAGACATACAGTAACTAAGTCAATATACTTGAGTGTTTCTTTTTGATCTTCTCTTGTAATGGAACACACAATGTGTTTCTTGTGGTTTATTATGTTTGCCGACTAAAACTTAAAGTTTGTTATAAGTTTTTTTCTTAATAATTGTTTTATTATTACTTTAGTTTTGTTGCATACATTTAACATGGTACACGTTGATACAAGTGAATCTATTGTTGCAATTTGGTTTCCTTAAAACACTTGTATGTAGTGTTCTATGGTTTAATTTGAAATATATTTGTTTGTCTGTATTGTATAACTAGAATGAATGGCTTGACACATACCGGCTGGTGCTATCACAGATTGCACATGAAAACACACCTTGAAACTTGCAACGTGAGTGCCCCATAGCTGGCAAGGCCTCACTTTTGCACAGTACTGTGCAGGCAATATTGTTGAGAGAAAGAGAGAGAGAGAGAGAGCGAATGTGTGTAATAAATAATCCAAAAAGTCAACTTTATTAGCAATAGTCAGATTTGTACATAGCAAAAAATATATAACTTGTTGTGTGTGGTTGTGTGATTACATTGGTAGGACTATACACAGCAGAAAGGAAGAGGCGAAAAGAGCATTGGTCGTAGTGGCGGTACTCGGTGGCGCGAGGCACTCGGCCCTGACTTGGCTCTCCGAGGGTTAGTTGGCGGTATCACAAGCCGGGTGCCAGTCGGGCCTGGGGGCATAGAGTTGGCCCTTTCTGTCCACTTGGCTGTGCTAAGGCAACTGGTTTGGCGTCTCTCATGACCCTTGTTGGTTGTGCCCCCGCATTGGTGGCACTATGCTTCGGCTCAATGGCTAGCACCGAATTCCGAGAAAAAAACATCGACACACTAGAGCAGCCTTCGAGGTGTTTGACCTTTGTTGTTGGTTTCAGGACAGGCACATTTAACAAAAACACATCAAGTAAAGTAGTGGTCCTAATGAGCAGCCATCTGCTTACACCAAACTGTGCTTCTTCGACTGACAACCCGTTAGGTTTGAGGTGGAAGTGCTGAGAATCATTCGTGAGCCAGATAGTGCCGTTCCGAGATTGGTGGTCATGGTGACGCCTAGACGACAGTGGCACTTCTCGGTGATAGCTCCCGTACTTCGGTACGTGCCTTGTGAGGTTTGGTTGGTGCTCGATGTATTGAGAAGTGTGTCTTGTTGCATCGAAGGCCGAGGAAGATAGGCCTCGAGGTCCTGAAACGGCAGCATGTGTGTGCTTCCGCTTGTTTGACCTTTGATTACCTTGATTTTGTCGATCATCTCTTTGATCTCGTAGCGAAGAAGGCAGAGGAAACACATCTTGACAAAAGTAATCACACAGAAACCGAGAATGGAGAGGAGGTCGGCAGAGGTCTCGAGCCAGTGGTGTAGTTTCTCGTAGCATCCCTGCTTGAAAATGTGCTCGTCGTCCACGCGAATGATGCACTCGTTGTGTGGCAATCCAAAGCTCGGTTCTTCTGGATGGCAGCAGCTTAGTGGCAGCACCCACGTTGAGGATTGGTTGAGCACGAACTGTGAAGCCCAGCTCGAGGTGTTGTAGTCCGCCGGACCGTCTACTCCACAGCACTGCGAATTGGCTTGGAACTCGTCCCATAGCTCCTGAGACAAGATTGGCAAGCAGTGTTGGGGTGGATGTCCGTGTAGCAAACCACGTCAAGTGCTTACCTGTAATTGTCGATCAATTTTGTACTGATCAGCTATTTGTGCTTTAAGGTCACTCTTTAGTGTGGAGATGGTGGCGTTGTAACGTAGTACCCAGACGATACCAGTGATAGCGTCCCCAAAGAGCAGCACAAAGAGTGTCATCAAATAAAAGTTGAGATAGCGTTCATTGAGCTTGATGGCACCAACACACCCTATAGTCTGATGAACAAAATGAGTGTGGCAAATCACTTGGTAGAAAATGCAATATCAGGTACCTACCTGAAGAATGCCTCCCTGCACGATGATGGCACAGTATGCGTAGATGAAGGTTGGCTGGTAGAGACGAATGTTGGTAAAAAAGTTGAGTCTCCAATCACTGATCACGGTAAGGAAGGCAACGAAGTAGACAAATGTGCCGAGGAATAAGGCTACATTGCACGAGTAGATCCAAACTCGGTAATAACGCATTGCCTTACTCATTGCGCGCAGGAACATGTGCTCGCGCTTCTCAACTATAGCCGCTCGACGACTGTAGTGATACTGCAACGGGGCGTGACAGTACGCGTGGTACATTCGGGTCGAGGCAATCGGGTCGAGCCAACGGGTCCACTTGCGGGCAACAATGCCAACGATCACTACCACAAGCAACGATCTGCGGGTTAGACCATGCAAAGAAAGAGAGTTAGTGATTTGAGTAGAGCAGCCCAGATTCTACGCTTCTCATCGGTCAACGTCACATGTCAGTGCGGCACCAGATGCACTACCCTCCAATCCACTTCCAATAGCCCTTTGTGGTCATGTTGCAATTGATTGGCGGCGGATTTGCAGTCAGTGCTAGGCGCAGACCACAACAAGACACATTTTTCTCTAACACGTCACTTGGTGGCATCTGTTTACGGTTAACTTGAAACTTGGCTAAAAGACAAGTTTGGTGTACAAGTGTGAAAGAAAACTCGAGCAAGTAGTTTAGCAGAAAGTGTGGAATCTATGTAGGGCTGGGTGTGAAAGACACTGGCGGCAGTCTGTTGGTACTGACGGCCATCGATAATCACTTAGTTTTTCTTTTTGGAATATATTTGCTTAAGCGACACTCATATATTGAAACGTAACGCTAAGCATGAATGGGACCCAAGTGGAGTGCTAGAAAATAAACTCGAATAAAACATGTTGCAATCATGCTTGTACATATATAAATCTTAACGGTTACATATATTGACTTTTGTTTCATGAATTTCGCTATCATCAGGTTGTTTTTAACATGACTATGGATATGTTAGTTCAGTTAATTTGGGGAAATACTTGTCACACTGATCCCTACCACAGGTGCACAGTTGCTTCGCTTTATCCACTTGTTCTAGTCATTGTTCTACTTTACAGGCAAAATCTTACCTCAAAATAAAAATAACATGAATACAATATTATACATTCCTTAGTCTCAAATAGTTATTATGAGACTAGATAGACGAGAACTTGAACAAATTATTGGAATTTAATTGAAATAGGGGAAAAATACTACTGTTACTAATTACTAATTAGATTATCTAAATAATACTCAGCATATCGAATTTTAGGCATCACCGATAGCTAATGAACACTTTTGGAGAAATTTGAATAAAATTATGTCAACTTGTTCAACGGATCCCGAGGATCGTTGATATTCATAGAACTTTAAAGATTTAAAATAAATGAAAACCTGTCGGTGAAGTGTGCCAATCTGGAACAACTAACTATTTGATTTCCTCAATTGCTAAATTGGATAATATGGGAGAGCATCGGGTAATAGACCAATGCAGTCAAAAAATACTAGCTAGACAAGCTTCTGAATCCGCTTTTAGGTTGATGGCAGGCACAAAAAGAAAAACAGTGGGACATTTTGAAAAGACGACGCAAAGTGAAAACAAGTAACAAGTTGTACGCTACAACCGAGCTTTGGAATTACGTCATGCTTGAATCGGATCAAAGAAGCATAGTTTTTATAGAAGTTGTCATTAAGATTTATTTCGGAGGTCCATTTCTAACTCCAGTGCTTATTACTATTAAATTTTAACATTAACATTTGCAAAAATAATTTTTATATGAGATTTTTACATAAACTAATATCAATCACCCAATAGTTGGTTTGCTTCAGAGTATGTGGCTTTAAATTGAATCTTAGTTTGATGATGTACGGCCAATGCCATTTCTGGCAATAGTTCTCACTGGACCACTGTTGCGCCCGGGCGCTTCTGTCTCTACTAGCAGTAAGGGTAATGTAAGCACATGGAGCAATTGGACGTGGAACAAAGGCAACGTCTGGCAACATCACTCAGCACCACTGGCAGGCGAATCCAATCAAGTTCCGCGCTCCAGGCTCCCTTCCTTTGCCTTCACTCGCCAGTAATGAATCGCATACATTCTGCCGGAGTGCTTCGGTGATTTATCGAATCGAACAGACTTGGACAAATTAGATTTGCCGGCTCTTTGGCACAGAGAAGCCCGATCTTGCGCCAGTTAGACACTCATATACTTGCGACATTTACATTTTTATTTAGTGGCTCACAACGTCGACAAGTTGGTGTTTTTCCACTTGGATTGCACAATTGATTCTAATACTCTGGCATCGATGCGACGCTTAGTTCCGCGGTCACTATTGCCGTTGGTCTAGTGGAAATGGACCTAGTGGAAACTGCAGTGCCAGAGTGAGCGAGTGAGTCGAGTAGTAGTGATTGATGGCTACTCGCGACTCGAATCACTTGTTGGGTTAATTCTCGCTTTCTGTCGTGCACTTAATTATTAATTATCACTAGCGTGATTAGGTCTCGGTGGGAGCTACTCTCGGTGGAACCAGAGCTAGCAGGAGTGGTTGTGCGTGCTGTGGTAGGACTGGTAGAGCGCTCCCGCCACCCGTGGCCTGTCATCGATTGCCCTTGTCGTGCTGGTAAGCGCTCCACGCTTGGCCCAAGTGGTCCCACAGAGCTTCTCAATGATCGATTCTCGATTCTAGAGTGTTTACTTGTTGTGGTGTCATGGCAAATTATTGTCTAAATGATGTTTCAATCTTTTCCCCCGGCTTTCGCTCGATTGGTCTGTCCAACAGGAAGGAAGCCTGTGCTCCCTCAATGCTGACTGCTAGCCATTGCCACTAATGGTTTGAGCTCGCGACCGGCGTCCAAATGTCCTCTTCTCCCTTTCTTTCTTTCTCTCCCTAATGGCAGTTTTCAATTTAAATCGTGTCAATTTCGTTGACGTATTAGTGCTAGGTTTGTCTCTTACAGGTCCACTACGTGCCCAATACTTGGAGCCACCGACCGACTAAGTGAGCGTAATTTGTCTTGCCAATATTGACTGGTGCTGCCACTCCCTATATAGGCAAGTCGGTGATCATCAGCAGTAGTGGGTAGTAGGGATTGTCTCGGCCCACATTGACCACTGTTGTCACGGTCACTTGCAGTGTTCTACGGGCGTTGATTATTTATGTTTCTTCTTTCATCCCTATCTGGGTCTGCATCTCTATGTCGGCATCAGATTGATTCAAATGGGCAACCCAACACTTGTTCAGCACTGTCTAACAACAACCTGCGATCAGACCTGACTCGCTTTTGATTGCAATTCAGGGAGCCTGACAGCAATTCTTTTCAACAATCGAATTCTATCATCACCCACTATCTGCACTGTAGTAATGAAGGAAACGTTTCTGTTCCATGTGATTGTTGAGAAGTATTGGGCTGCAAAGTGGACTACGGCACAAATGTTGGGCTTCTCAATCTTGCCGTTGCAGTGTCTCGCTCACCAGTGCACCAGCGTTTGCCCATCCATTTGCAGTGTCATTTATTGTCTTCTGACGCGATAGTACATGGCACCATCGCTAACAGCAGTAGTCGGTGGGTCGGTGGATGGCTGGATAGCTTGCTTTGGTGCACATACTTCGTCTCGTGCTAATATTTGTTTCATTATTTATACACGCTCACGGAGAGAGGCACCGGGTGTGCGAAGCTGCCTTGCACTACCCGGGCCGCTACCAGTGGATCCGCGCTACGAGTCGCGTCTGGTAACCTCCGTCGATTCACCAATCGATCTCACCGACCAGTGGCAGTGAGAAGCATGGCTGTGTCACGGACAGTGACGAGTGTACACACTGGCTGATCGTGAAGAGCAGTGCCCAGACTATAGTCGGATAGAGTTGGCTCCAAGTGCGCACCGCTTGCACTCTTGTCTTCTCTCACCATCTCTTTGCTTTTAAACACTTATAAATTTGAAGAATTAATTAGATTAGTCCCGGTGACATCTCCACTCGACGACCACTCGCCATGCCTATCACGCTCGCGGCGTGTCAATCTCGCCACCAAGCATTGAGGAGAGCAACGTGTGCCCATAGTTGGCACCACCGGTGCTCCAACTTCTCATTGCTAGCACAATGCCGAGCTGTCTATTATGAATGCACTTCGGAAATCCGTCGTCGCGCTGCCAAGCATCTGGCTGATGTGTATCTGGCACCCATTCCATTAGTCGTTGTTGGTTCTTTTAAAGTTTGTTTTAACTTGATCCACTAGCAAGCTTATATGGGTGGCATGGGGTAGGATCAAAAAGACTGGGAGAATTGAGCCAGCGTGGGAGTGTTGGACCCCTGGTGAACCTAGAGATAGGAGCCAACCAGCCAGCCATGCATGGGCAAATTGGTTTAATCAAAAAGTTATTACATCGACTAGACGGAGTCGCGCAATGGTCGCGTCACTAGCACGCCGTCATCGTTGATTGTCGACGAGTCGAGCTCGATTCAATTAACACACCAACCCGTCCTGGTGGTTTGTGATTAGTGCTCACGCTAGGCCCATATCGCTATGGCTCCTACTCAATTAGATCTGGTTTTATAACCTACTCGGCAAGCCCGTCGTAAACTGAGTGGTCTAACCCAGGCAAATTGGCCCAAGAGAAAGAAAGAAAGAGAAAGAGAGAGAGAGAGAGAGAGAGAGAGAGAGAGAGATGCACATGGCGAAGATTAATTGCAACCGCGACCACATGGCCATTGAGAGTTGAGTTGCTCGATTGGCGCAATGAAAAGACTCGTTTGGCAACTGGCGCGTTAATCGAAGCCTCTCGTTGCTCGTTATCGGCTCAAGTCTGTTTTTTTTGTTGAGCTCATTGGCTTATCGTCTTCCTCATTTGTCCACTTTCCTGCACGACTTTTTTTCATTCACTTTTTCTCTCCCTCTCTACTATCTTTGCTTGCACTTCATTTTGTCTTCATGCACGGTAGATTCAAAATTTCCCTTGGCAAAACTTTATATTTTAGTGAATTAATTTGTTGCAACAAAAAATGAATAGACGTTTTTAAATTTAAAATTAAGCTGAATAATTAAAAAAGCACTGGGACGTGTTTGGGCCCAATGTGGCTCGGATCAAATTGGCACAGCGTAGTAGTGCAGTGCTAGTAAATGGTGGGGTGGCACTGCACAGCTAATTGGTTCCACAGACAGCTGGCAGGACGCGAGCCACAATTCGACTCTTTCCTCTGATTTGGTCTGATACATGAGCGATGCAGATCGACCCGCCGTGCCTCAATCGATCGAAATTGATGGTCAGTGCCTCTAATTCCTGCTAGTGTCTTATTCTTTACTGTAGCTAGCTCGCTCCAGGCACCTCATTGACTTTCACCGGGCTCAAGGAGTGTTTGTGTTAACGTTGCAAGTCAACAGTTTCCTTTTTTATAAATTGATTGATGTTACTGCTTTGTTAAATATGTTCATTTTACTCTATGGTTACATTACAAGCTATGTCTTTTAGCAATGAATAAATAAAGTTCGTCAGTTAGAGGTCACAGTACACGTGTATGGCAGTGGCATAGCTCCACTCACAGAAATGGTTTCACTGTTTAATGAAAGTTAGTTAAATTTGCATTCTTCACTGAAAAACGACTTAATTTTTCAGTGCGTTTTTCAGTGAGGAATGCAAATTTAACTAACTTTCATTAAACAGTGAAACCATTTCTGTGAGTGTCTTTTGGTAAGTCTTAGTTGTAAAATCGAACCCTGTCAAACTGAAATTTCTACACTTTTCTCTCATTTTTGTGAAATTTTCGATTAATTATTAATCGATTGATACAGCGTGTGAGTACAGCACCGAAGATCACGCAATCAAGGTTTCTATGCTTGTTGGTGGGTGGTTCGAGTGGTGTTCCAGGAGAACGCTGGGCAATTCGCTTGCATCACGACAGCACGCATCACTGGTTCGATCTATCTTGTCAAGATCTGCCAACCTAATGGCAGCCATCTTGAACACACCACTGGTGCAGCCCATCATGCTTGCATTTGTTGTTGCAGTCAGTAATGGCTGGACAAAGTCGAGGTGACATTTCTCGTGGCATCGTCACTCAATCGTCGTCTGCCCGGCTACAGTTGCCTAGTGGCGAATGGCGAATGGTCTGGTGAAGCTCTTAGTCGCCGGTTGCCTCGGTGCTTCTCTAGATCACTAGAGAGTCTGCTCGCCACATAGTTTTTTCCCTCTTTCTCTCATGCTCATTCTTAGCCCGTGTTTACTCATCCATCTCGTCACATAGCGGGACCCGCACTTTTGCTTCAGCATTCAAGGATTCGTTAACAATCTTTGGCAAGCATCAGAAAGTACTAGCGTCATGCTTGTGGCCAGGCTCGAATTGCGGCCAAAGTGGCACGGCCGATCAAGTGTCCGTGCTTGAGCACGCGGCACTGGTGCTGCTTGTCGCCTGTCTTGTTTGTCTTTCAATCCCCTGGTCAATCTATTTGTTGTCTGTTTTAAAGGGATCACAAGTGGGATCAACATTGTGTGGTGTGTACTGTCCTATGAGTGCTTCTCTCTCTCTCTCTCTCTCTCTCTCTCTCTCTCTCTGCCTCTGGCTGATTACTTTGCACATTGAGTGGCACCATTGATCTCTCATTTGTCCATCTAATGCCTAGCCATCGTTGTAGTAGTGAATAATTGAGACACGCTGGTCGGTGTTAATTAAGGCTACACGTCTCCAAATGATCGATGGTCTGCTTGACTCGAATTGACCAGAGGGTAGTGATGCCACGTCCGAGGCCATGTCCGGCCTTCGGTCTGCCACTGTCATTTACACCTCACACCCCAATGCACTTTTATTTTTCTCTACTCCCAGTTCCTCTCACTCTGTTTGTGTTGGTTATAATTAAAACAAGTCACTTTGCGCAAGTGTAATGATAAGTAGAGAGAAAGCATGCAACATGGAGAGATGGCTGCCAGTGGCACACGGCATGTCGATTCAAGTTGTGCTAGGCATTCTATCTGTTTATCTGGTTGGGTTGGTTTATGCAGACCTGCTCAATTCTCTCCACGCCATCATCACTATCAAATGTCTGATGATTGATGTCAAGAATTCGACTCGATTCGCCGCATGATTGCTTAGGCGATGTTGTTCGGCCTTGTCCTAATGTCAGAGCACAAGAATCTCGTTGTGCCATTGCAACCAGTAATGTAGTTTAGGGCGCAATACTGATGACCATTGCTGGCTATTCTCATAGTGGTGCGTCTTGTAATGACAACAGTCGATGATTATTGAAATTTGAGCTCTCCTCACTCCTCTCTTTTGTATCCTGACGCCACAGTCCGGCTTTGATTCTAGAACTTGTTCTGGGCACTTTCTTCACGACTGTCTCTATCTCAGTATCTATCTTCTCAGTGCTTGCAATGCTGATGCTTGTAGTCATTTAAATTACTCAATCCTGTGCCCCATCCAATGACTACATCGATTTCACGCGTCCCAGTGCGCGCATCTGTATCTCATTGGCCACTCGGGATGTTTGGACCAATCTCGACTGGTGTCAATGTCAAGATGACCCGTCTGTTTGTCTGCAGTTTGCCATTCGAATACCAGTCACGTGGTAGATGTTCCGCTCAATCGTTACTTTGTACCATCACCGAATGAATGTGCACCAGTGGCCATCATGTGTAAATTAATACGGCCCTCACCCTTCTGCAGTACGATCGAGATGCATACTATTTTGCAATGCATGCTAGTCGAGTGGTCCAAGCGAACAGCTTGGCATCACCAGGAGTGGACAAATTATAATAATAGACTTAGCCTGGTGCTGCTTAACACTCAGATAAGTCAATTTGACTAGAACTTGCCTAACCAACTTGATGGGAAAATCGAAACCGGGCTGAATAGACAACTAATGGCAGTTGTATTTGTCTAGTTCACTAGTGAGAGCTGCCAAGCTCGCAGGCGGAGTGTGACGCCAGACCCAATTGGTGTTGGCGCTTTTGAGCCACCGAGGCGTCCACTGGCTAGCTTGTTTGGTTAGCTCACTAGCCAGCATCCAGTGGCCATTTCCGTTATTTATTGTCTGCTGCTGTTTGGTCGACTGGTGCCATTATAATTAACTGCAATTGACCATACAGGCAAGTGAGATCGAGCCTGGCATCGAACCACTACGTTGTGCGATGATGGCTCAAGACTCACTTGCATCATTTCTGAGGTGGTGTTTTTGCTCGCGTCTTTTGCTACCGCTTAGCGCTATCAATCAAGCTTAGCGACGTTTTTTCACTATTTTGCCATTCATACCTTTATGGAGTTTCCAAACAAAAA
Source organism: Rhinocypha anisoptera (assembly GCA_011762765.2). Taxonomy (NCBI): domain Eukaryota; kingdom Metazoa; phylum Arthropoda; class Insecta; order Odonata; family Chlorocyphidae; genus Rhinocypha; species Rhinocypha anisoptera. The sequence goes on along the minus strand of WURS02252135.1, from coordinate 20,540 downwards.
AAGGGTTCAAAGTTGTTGCCACAAGACATTGAGCACTTTCTTAGATAGAATTAAATAAGTGTAATTTGGCTAATTAAATTAATTGTTATTTAAGACGACGGCAGCTTTGATGAAGTTGGTTTTTGTTGCAATGGCGTGGTTAACGAGTCAAACAGCATATTTGGGTTGCATTGACCTTGGGGGGACACCCGAGGTGTTAACAGGCAGACGGATGGCACTATCGGTGCGAGGTCAAAGGTCGAGTCAGACGCCAGGGGCACGCGCCCGAAAGATGACGATTAGGTGATATGACGACGATGGCACCGATGACACCATGATGTAATTGATGCTGGGATGTTATTCCTGGTAAATTTTAAGTCGACTTGATCAACTTGATCAGAACTCAAAGGACTATTTTGATCATGATCATGGCACAATTGGCAGAAGAACATCTTAGCCTGCCCGTTCGTTGTGTGCACCGATTAAATTTCTTCTTTTGAAAGTTTTCAAAATTCTTTTAGGGCTTTTCTTGTAAGGCAAATTTGAGAGATAAAAATGAAGTACTCCCGTTGAGACAATTTCAGCATGCATTTTTGTTTTAAGATTTTTTCCCTAGCTTAGAGCAGTTTAGACTGCAAGTTGGAATTGCTTCTTTTCGCCGCAAAAAGTTATTTTAAAGGTCTTTGAAAGCTATTTTTTATTTAAATATGAAATTTAAAAGTTTGTTTTTACCCCAATCGGTAGGTGACATGGCAAAAAAATTAGCTTTACAAATTTCCAATTGGAGTGGTCGTAGTAGTCAGAGAGATGTACCGTTTGCCGCATTGGTGCAACTTAACTTGCCTGATGTTTTCAAAATTTGGTGCAGCACCGTGTTGTGACTTGCGGCTTGAAAGCGGTAGATCGGTGGGATTAGTGCGTACCGGACTAGCGCGGTTGGCACTAATCTGGCCGCGGTGCGCGTGATGATACTGGGCGTAAGTAGTGATGCTGCGGGACACCATCGGACCGTCAGGCTATCACAGCTCCACACGCCAACAGCATTAATTGAACATATAGCTTTAAATATTTTGGCTAACATGAGACGAGCAAACACCAAATATCACTGACACTTTAGACTGACAAATCACAATCACAAAGTGGTAAGGGCGACAATCGAAAGCGAGGCACACTAAACCGGGAGCTAGGAGCACCCATCACTGGGCACAACACAGCACACACTGCAGGGACGCCACTCGGTACCACCATATTATGACTGCCCTTTTACCAACTCAACTCGAGTTGATCTTCCGAACAGTGTCTTGACAAAGTCACGGCAACCAGACCTGATGCAACAACGACGAGAACGAGTCTCGGTGTGTCTAGCAGACCGCGTTGTCGCTGACTAAATTGGATCACATTTAGCTTGTTGACTCTCTTCGTGATGAGTTTGCAAACAACACCGCTATTGCCGGGCACGGTTAAGTTGCCTCCAAGCCCGCCCATCTCACTACTAAATCAAGCTTCTACTCCAAACCGGTGGTAGTGGCGCACTTGGCGACGGCGCTCTCGTGTCACTAGACATCGAAATCTTTTGCTTATATACCACGAACTACAGACGTTTGATCACACGTTGTTCTTATACGACCTACGGCCTAAATTAAATAGATAATCATTAGATAACCGATAATAATAGTTATTAATAAGTCATAAATAGAAAATTAAATAAAATTCAAATATTCTTCTTGCTTGGTTTGCTTTCAAGTTAAAGCAATTTTACTGTTTTTTACTCAACTTAGAGCCAATGGAAGACAGGACATTCCTTGGAATACATTTAGGAACAATTAAAAAGCGTTAACTTATTTGTAAATAGCCTGACATGAAGAGGCTTTCCCATTAGAACAGCAATGTTAAAATACACCTGAAATCTTGTACTAATGATACGACTAACCCGTATTGAGTATTGACTCGCATTTGCCTAAGCTACAAATTGTTTTAAATTTTCTTTTTTGTCGATGAAATTGCGGTCCATCAAAAGTGGTATCGGAATATTGAAAAAGTAAATAAAACAGTGTAAACTGTTGCCCTATCACGTAAATACTTTTCACTGCTACAGTGATTCTGTATCTTTTTCTGGTAAGTGCTCTCGGAACAAATTCTCCTTTATTTTTAGCCTTTATAACAACTTCTATATTTGTAAATAATTTGTATCTAATTTTGTAATATATCGATGTTGCAATTACTTAATGAGGAGCTTGGACATTTACCTTTTCCATCGTTTGTCAAAGTCTATTTGTGTGGTAGCAAGAAACTTTAGAGGTTCGCATCAGCATAAAATTGTGCTAGATAGGCCACACCACTTTTTAAATGATAACGATATCTTGGTGAGAGTAGGTGCAAGGAGGGTGCAATTCAATTTCACAAATAGAGGTAGGAACTGTATACTTGGAGTGGTGCTATCATAGCTTCTTACCGGACGATTCAATTGTAAAATCTGGCAAGTCTACTGGGTGCGATCTAGTGTCAGGCCAGATTGACAGCGACTATGCATACTAGGCAGACCGGTGCTAATTGCACGATCATGCAGTGACTGCACTCATTGCAGTGAAGCGCTGAGCAGGCGAACAAGGCGGGCAACCCAAGGTGGCCATTTGAGCCTTCATCGACTCATGCAAATCGGGCCGCAGTGGTGTCCCACGCGTACGCAATGGCAATCAAGCCCTGCGTGCGTCCCATCACTTGCCAACAGATCACACAACCATCACTCTGAAACTTGCCATGTGAATTCGAGCCTCCTGCGCTTGCAACAAAATTACAAGACTCCTCCCTTGCATTTTTAACACATTTTGGCTTGAGTCTGCTTTTGATGTGATCTAAGCCCACATACTGATTTGGTATTGCTGCCCTTTGGTGCTTCTTTTTGGCCTATTGTTGGATTGCTGTTAATTAAATGTGTCACATCCCGACCAAGAGAAGTGATACGACATTTGTGTACTGCTTCTTTATTTGAACTTTACCTGACCATTTTTTTTCACACACACATATACACACACATTCTATTGAATTTAAATTGAAGTCAATTCACTCACCTCTCTAAATAATTTAACAATTTATTGACTATATATATTTCCCTTTAATTGATACTTTGTAAAGAATCACTGCATTCACAGATTACTTTTGATTAATTCTTTTCTTATTTCAAGCACTTGACGGCATCCTCTATGCCTTGATTGGCTACTGTCAATAAAGCGAATACGATTAAAATTCAGTACCACAGCGCAATTGGGGTCTTGAGGGGGAGGTCGAGTGCCAACTGAGTGTGGTCGATTTGGGCAGCCACCCACTCGATTGTTTAGCCCATGCGTCACTCGACATTCTCTGCCACACACCGCATTGTTTGGCCAGATTGGAGTTGATGGGGTTCTTTCCAATCGCCAGGAGTTTTGAGTGTCTCTCTCTCTCTCTCTCTCTCTCTCTTATCATACTGGATTCCAATTGGCTTAAGTCACTTTTAATCAAAATTGAGTGGCACTCACTTGACTCAAGTTGTCGATTTCTCACGACCAACTGGGTTTCTTTCGACGCGACTAGACTGCGATGTTGGACTTGATTACGCCACGGTGCGCTGGGCGGATCGAGTGTGGTTGATGATGCCATACGCCCACTGAAGTCTCGATTTGCTTGGAACCCTCTCCAACCTTAATGATTTCTTTCGCTTCTACTTGATTTATTTATTTTTTATTGTGTTTAAAATCCTCCCGATCGATGTTGCGGCTTCTTGCCCCTATTTCCTACATTCTCTTGTGATGGTTTATTTTTAGTGCAATCGATGCCAGTTTAAATTGGTTTTGTTTAACATTTATATCCTCTCGAGAGACAATGCAAGCAAGCATGCTTGGCACTGGGATAGCTTTCGCATCACCAGTGGTGGCACTGTTGGCAGTGCACAATGTCGCAGCGATTCTTGAGAACGTTTGGCTCAATGAAGCGACAGTCGTTTTATTGCAACATTCTCGTGCATCATCAAACTAGCTAGATGTAGCCCCTGGCGAATTGGTGTGAATGGCCAAGCACCGGATGCTTTGGCGGAAGGCAGGATAGTGGAGAACGGCGTTTCCACTTCCCAGCAGTTTCATTGCTTGGTGACCCGCGGCACCACTGGCCAGCATGGCACCTTTCTTGCACACCACTATCTCAAATGGCTCGATCTGAGTTTCTCTAACTACACCACTTGCATCAATCTCTGGTTTAGAACTGACTCGAGTCCAGGTGAGTTCGCTATCGATGAGCACCAGATAGGTTTGTTGTAGGAGCAAGATTAGTCGGGTGCTGTCTGGTACAGGCTGCAACAGCAGATTTCCAGCCAGGCTAGTGATCACCAGTCGAGCGTTGTTCTTGAGTGCCATTTGGTCGAGATCAAAGGTTTCAGTATTGCTCGTCTCTATCTGGCCTTGGGGATGCACCACAAGTACGGTGGATGGTTGAGACGAGTGGCTAGCGACCACACGACTTACTATTCCAACTATTTGCACTTGGCCGCAATGGTTGAACACCACACCAAGCAATTGATTACCTTCGTGAACTAGCTGCATACCCGGCTTGCGAGTCTTTAAAAGACTGGCTTCTTCCAACAAGGTAGCGTTGCAGGAAATGTGGCTTCCGGTGGTTAAGAACTTGCTGAGGGTGTCCTCTTCCACACTTAGTAAGGGAAGAATGTCACGCGCCAAGCACCCGACACACTGTACCACGCCACTCACCTCAGAGTAGCCCTCCTGTGGTTCGCTACTCACCTGGCCTTGTTGCGAGACAAAAACTCGACGATCAAGAAACAGACCAGCTGTCTCAATATCACCCGACAAGTCGCACATGGTAGGCTGCGACTTTTCGGAAACCAAAGTGAGCTGACTTGATGGAACGAATCAACAATAAATAGGCTAATGCCGTTCTCAACAAATTGGATTTCGAGCTTCGAACTTGCTACTCACGTTGTTATGTTGTCGTTGTGTCACAAGAATTACAAGTACAACAATGAATTAAGAGGACTAGCGTGTGCAATAATACTAGCATCACCTCATGTGCCAATGCAATGTAGCCCAACACTGGCGAGTGGATTCTTTAGAGGAAAGAGGCTAGTGTTGGTCAAAAGAAGCTAACCCAAAACCACCAAAAGCACCATTCCAGTTCTTTTCATCTACAACAATGTTAATTGTTTTTCGATTACGTCTAGTAAATGTTTGGCGCATTCGGCTGAAGCCCTAGTCTTGGGTTACCCAATGTTATCACGCGTGCACGCCAGCCGGTGTCAATGCTATCAACGTCGGTATGGTGCTATTTGAATAGCAGTCGCTCCTCTTTGTCAGGCGTGAATTGTAGCACTTGGTCAGTGGAGTGGCAGGACCTCTTGGTGATAATGAAAGTTTAATCATGCCATGGCAGAATTCGATGCACCGTCCGGCACAGGGAGCACTCAATAATTCACAGGCCCAAGCGCGATCCAATTCATCATCGCGGTCTAATGGAGCGCGCCCTTTGCTTTGGCGGAAGCACTCGACGATGCTCGTGGATTTCGGCAGAGCACACACAACAATGTCACTTGGCAGTTCAGTCACTGCGCGACCACTCTTCGCTCCCATGACAAATGACTCGAGTTGCACCTTCGATTCGAAGCGCGCTCGCACCAGCACTCTTCTCATAAATGATTGGTGATTGGCAACGGAACTGGGTCTTGCCCCCAACTGCACTCAGTTCTTAACGGTCACAATCACTTTAAAGATGATTGTGGTGGCTTAGCACTTTCTACAAACACAAGTAGTGTAAGGAAGCTTATCGATGCGGTGATAGTCAATGCCAAGAGCGATAATGGTAGGGCAATGGTGGTGTTCCTATGGCTTCACTTGGCCGTGATATTCCCCGAGTGCACTCGAAAAAGACTGTTCTCTGTCCAGTGCTGTCGTGCCTTGCTATAACAAATTGATAGTCCCCGAGCTGCGCGCAGACATGTCGCCCAGAACATGGCTGCTTGTCCAGTTTGTGGATGTCTCCGAGCTGATTGTTGTGCTGCGCCATGATTTATGTAGCTCAGAATCGTGAGCCATGCCATTAGTATGGACGGCTAACCATGAGCCAACTTTCCAACAGCGAGGGGCCCAACACTTGTTCATTTGTCACGGTTCTCGATAGAATCTGTTTGCCATTCTTGAATCCGACCAGCAATCACTCCAAGTGTGCCGAATGTAACAAAGCTTTTCACCTGCTTAATGAACTTAAAAGACACATTCGAAGAAGTTATTCTTTTGTGCTGCTTTTCCAGTGTTTCATGTGTTTTCAAAAGTTTGCTCGGTCTGATACGTTAAGAGATCACATACGTTTCAAACGCAGTTGTCAATTCCGGTTTCGATGAATAACATGAAAGTTACATTTTAACCAAGATCGTGATAGCATGCTAAATATTAAGCTGAGTGCATGCATCAGGCTTAGAATTAAATTACTTGTAACTATAAACCAAAATGATATTAATATTGTCAAATTATTTGCATAATTTCAAAATTATCAGAAGAAATTAATGGTGTAAACACGTAAACACACATCTCTCTTAAACGATTTTAACTATGATTTTTAATAAATAAAATGTTATTTATTGTGAATTTAAATAGACAAATTTATGTGCGAATCACATTACTTTTAATCTATACCATTGTAAACTATGTGCTTGGGCACTAGTCTGCCTAACGTTGACAGTTGCACTGGGTAAGAATCAACCCACTCACCGGTCGGCATGACAGGGCCTCGGTGCTAGCTCTCTGAACGCTTTGCTCTTAGTTTGGAGAGCAAAATTTGCGTAGATTTCCATCTTCGGTTTAATTGAATTCCCGTTGCCCGCGCGTTTCGCATAACTTTGTCAATTTGAATGGTGTCTCACTTAGGAGAAGTGTCGATGAGGCACAATGTTGTTGGCTCGTGCTTCGTCTTGCTGGTAATTGCCTACTCCTCTGCTGTGTCACGCTTGATAGCGGAATGGAGTGAAACGCGAGATGAGTGCCATCCAGTCACTCCAGGCTGGCTCAAGACCAAACCAGAAATGGGCCCTAAATAACATTGCGACATGTGGAGCAGGAGAAGCTCTCTAGTAACCGATTGTCTTGAACGGTATCTAACTTTTGCTTGTCGTGTTCCAGCTCGATGGCTCGACCTACACTGGAACGGTGCAGACATCGCTGGGCGGAGTGGGTCGAAACATTGCCGACGCCATCGGACGCCTCGGACAGAAATGCCTTCTAATTACAGCTGTCGGCGCAGACCAACAAGGCCAAACGATCACTACTCGGAACATGGTACGAACAATACACTGAGCTCCTCGCTGCCGGTCGGGTGACGAAAATTTTAATTTTAAACTTAGTTGCAAAGCAAGATACCCTAACATAAATTGACAGCTTGGTGATTTAACCAATGGCTTCAATTTGAGCCATCAAAACTAAAATTAATTGTTTGCATATGCAATGTAGGTTACCGAAGGGACACGAATGGTGGACGACTTGCCAAGCTCGACCTGTGTGGTTACGATCGATGGCACTGGCGAGTGTGTACTCATCCAGGGCGATTTGCGAGTTCATGAAAAGATTGACTCTCAGTTTGTAAGTGTGCGACAGACCATCGATGCCGAGAGTTTATTCATAAGGTCACTGAGGCTTATGGAACTAAACAGACACTACCGAGATAAACTGGCCGGTAGGCAGTGATAGCACCATTAACCGACTGTACATGTACTACCATTCAGGTATCACAATTCAACGAGCAACTTAGACAAGCCCCGATGGTGATCACGGACGCTAATATATCCAAGGAAACGAGCAATTATGTGCTGGACCACTGTCGACATCATAAAGTGCCGGGTAAGTGTCGAGTGATGATGGGAAGTTAAGCAATTGCTATATCACCACGGGTGGCTCGCTTTTGCGTCACTAGACGGCGGTAAAGTGACGAGGCGAGGACTTGGCCGGGGATGCCGCTTGGTAGCGTGATAGCGAGGCATATGGTGACGAGTGCAGCGAGGTATCCTCGCCAAACCGAGGCATACCTGACTGCCTCACACCCACCAGGCTATGCTCTTCCCTTTCGCCTGGACTCTTGAGCGGCATCATCTCGAAGCCATTCGGGGCAGACCTAGGACATGGAAGGAGATGAGTTAGAAAGGTATGCTCACTGCTCAGGACTCCACTGGCATGGAAAGATGTCACTTTATTGACTAATATGATATACAAAGGCACACCGGAAGGGCAGTGAGAGGGTAGACAACTTACTACCGCACGGCCATTACACAAGCACACTAGCTTCGGGGTAGAGTGCGGTGAGGCTACATGCGAGCAGTGAAGATGACCAACCGAGCGCACTCGGGCGTGGTCCTATGTGGAATCTGCCAGTGGCCATATTGGCAAACTGGTGGATTCCACCTGGCACCACTGGGTGGGTATTAAAGAAAAAATATTTATAATCAAAAAATGAATGAGGTGCGAATTAACTGTGAAAGTGCCCGAGTTTGATGGGTGAAGAATGAATGAAGATCAGATAAACCTTGGATTTTGCATGTTGTATACTAGATTGGTGAAGCGTTGTCGCTTGGCTTGCGCAGCCTTTGCTTCCATTGCCAGCATCACCGCAGCAGCAAGGTTGATCAGAGAGGCTAGTACTGCCAAGTAAAAAGCCCAGTCGAGGTGATTGAAGCGAGGGTTCATTAACCATGCGCGAGAATCGTGCTTGATGGCGAAGACTAGCCAACCGAGGAAACAAGTGATTGCTGTGAAGATGGTGCATTGTCAACCAGGCAATGATCTCGATGCTCAATGGCACTTACCTGATAACGACTCAAGAATGAAACCAAGACCGATCAGAATGACGTTGTAACGAAGCACAAAGTGCATAATAGGAATGCTGATGGAAAGTAAGGCAAACACGGAGAAAATCAACGAAAGTGTCATCATTGCTTGTACAAAAATGAACCATCCTGTTGAAATATGAGCAATTATAAGATTGAAGGGTTGGTAAAGCTTGAATAGACAAACCTGGTTGCAGCCAATCACGTATGTTGTGATACTTTGGATGATAAATCCACCGACAACCAGTGAATGTTTCGTCATACTGGTACTGTGGGTGTCTGAAACCAAATCAAAGAGTCAGACATTGTTTTCTTATTTTGCACTCAGACTTACTTGTAATGATCAAAACAAAAGTTCCATAGACCTAAAAAAGAATCAAACCACACTTATGACTACTAGTAGTGGACAGAGCTGAAGCAAGCCTACCGAGACGAACAAACTGGCTGTAGGTATACTTGTGCGACGATAGCCAATAGGGACTGGAGAAGGCGACCACTACCAAGATAAGACCAGCCACACCGACGTAAGACGCCCCCAGGAGAACGTAAGAAGTCTTAAAGCGATACTTCTGGGTGGTGGGACCCTCCGAGACCACACTGGCACCGTCGATCGAAGACATCGTGGACGGAACTGGATGGGCGTGGTGAGCACGCGGACACTGTCAATGCACTGCGTTGAGCTCAGTACTCATCAGGAGTGACAGAAAAAGTCTCCAATGGTGAACCGGTGACGATGGCGACCACCGTGTGCAGAATGAACTCGACGCGCCAAAGCACAGCAACCAACATCCCGCTCACTCAGCGGCCAGCACAAATAGACAACAACTAGGTGTATAACCCAGTGTTGTGCCACCTATGGCATGCTCACTCGGTGGCCACTGCCGCGCACTCATGCTCAGCGTACTTGGTGGCTATCACTGACTGGCAGACAGTCACTACTGCTTCTTACCGTTTGTCAGTAATTTCGTTTTAGCACAACAGCAGGCAGCAGTTTCGTTTCGACAGGTAAACCGCTGCTTGAGTCGACTAGGATCTCTGACAGAAGCGCGCGCACTGGTTCTGGCGAGATCTTTCGCTTCGGCGAAGGGTGTGACATCTACATCGTAAGACTCACTATCACCCTTACCCACTAATGCTTTGATGTTGGTATATACATATGTGCAAATAGAATGTATGCAATTCTCGAAAACTACTTTCGAACCCGATCTTGTTCGAAATAATTCGGGAAGGTTCGATTCTGGAGCATGGGTTGTGTTTGCAATGGACAGTTCAACACAAGCAAGAAGGTCAGTAATTTGGTTCCACCTATCCACTTTATGATTAAAAGCGAGTCAGATAAATCTGATAGAAATAGGAGCAGTGCTTGAATAGATTCGGACTAGTATGAAAAATGTGGACAAGTTGTGACCCACTAATAAGTAATTCGTTCGAGCAGAACAGCAAACTAAAGTTTAAAGATTGTCCATGAATCATGTGACTCATAAGTGGCTATTTTCATAACTCCCTTCCATATATGTGACCATTTTTAGTCATCAAAAGCGCTTTTCAGTGAAGGAGTATCAGAAAATTTTTAAACCTCCATCCCCTAAACGAGTCACACGATTCATGAACCATTCCGCTCGACAAAAGCACTCGATAACATGGAATTCGTTCTGGTTCAATTGCAGACTTTGACGAGGGGTGTGTCGGCATCGTGATGCTCACTATCATCATCACTCACTAGGTTTTGCTTTGGTGTTATATTAGTTTTGGGCCAATTGACTATGCTAGCTAGTCAGCTTCGAGTCTGAGTCTGGTTCGACATGATTTGGGAAACTTCGGTTATGGTTGCTGTAGGTAGTCCAACTCTATCACGAAAAGCGAATTTAGTTTGGTGATCAAAGAAAGCCAACTTATGGCAAACCTTCTCAGTCGAAAGTATAGAGAGGGTGGATAATAGATCGTGCATATGGTAGAATTGTAAAATCTTCGGGAAACTTCGAATGAGGTTGGCCGGGAGGGATGTGGCAATCAGAGTAGAACGCAGGCAGTGACGATGACTGGCTCGGGTCGGTGGTATCTACTGGTGGTATCTACTGGGCGCGAGTGCGCCGGTGCCACGCGTGCCGTCGGACCAACCCGGTGGGCGCGAGGGGTGGTCACGACGCGCGGTGTGCCACTGTGCCGAGGGTAGTGGCGGGCTCCCAGTGCCTCCCGCCGTAGACCGTCTCGGCCTACCTGCTGGCGCCACATTAGGCCGAGTGGCACCACACCGACTCAACCAACTTGTGCCAACCAAGTATCTCACCAGACAACATCATCTCCATCCATTCTTCTCACAGATGGCCCGACTTCTTCCCCCACTCTCGAGCGACTTGTAGCGTGTCATCATTGACTGACTGAGCCAACTTATCTAGAACAACATCGTAAGTTTTATCAGACTATTGGCGAGATTGAACTTTAAAAAAGGTGAAGACTGGGCAATTCACAAATCACGTAAATCAAGATAGGAGGTAAGATGGTTGATCAGAGTTTACCTTTTGCTGTGACCAATATTTGTATCAACGAACCAATGGGGGAGAAAGGTGTAAAAGTTATTTCACGTGATTAGTGAATATCTCAAAATCTACGCTGACCTAACCTAAACCTAACCGAGTTCGAATTCGAATCAAGCTACAACTTAGTGCAAGTTGGCGGATGAATTGGGCTAGTCTTTTCAGGTCTTGCTCTGTTTCTCTGGACCCTATGCACTGGAGGCGCGACCATCGACATCGATCATTTGGCGGGGCAACGTCGATTGTCGGTCGAAGTCGATGGCCAGGCGAGGCGAGGGTTGCACAAGACTGCCGACTGCTTATCACACTGTTTAATTCGTTTCGTAACTTTCCATCCATTTTGGTTGGTCGGTAGCGTTGGTTGTGGCGGTGTCTTAGAGACGCGGCCACGACTGTCTGTGACATCGATGGGTGGCAGAGCTGCTTTCTACTTGAAGCGTCTCCTGTGCCAGTGGTTGCAGCATACTCGCCACTGGCTGGCCAACTCCGACCCACCGACCGACCAGTGCTACCCAGTGCCGTCAATCGGGTTGCACAATTGGATTGGTGTGGATTTTAATTATGGATGTGGCTTGATGGTGACGTGAGCGCTAAGCATCGCAGCACTATCGCAGTATTGAGGAGAGCAGATGAGTCGCGCTTGTCTCCTTCCGCGCACGCTGTTGGCCAATCTCGAGTCGCACTCACTGGCACCAAACCCTCTCTCAGTCTGGCAAACGGTTAATCCGGTCGTCTAATTTGCAGAGAGCGGTCAATCGAGCTACCGGTGCTGCAAAGTGGTGCAAACCACTGACTCAGCATGGGACTGCGGGTTTCTTCGCCACGTCCCTTCATCACCTTCCACTTGACTCGTGCTCACTGAACTTTACTGCTCACTCCCGCCTCTCAATACTCCTCATCATGTCCAGCGATCTCTTTGACCACCTCACTTCTCAACTGTGATTGCTTTTTACTCCAATTACTCCTCATATACCTCGTTTCGCCTTGTTTTGCTCTGGACCTAGTCACGCCTATCTTTTACACGGTTTCTACTCATCACTTGTTTTTTCAAATCATTGATCAAGTCTCAGTGCTCACTGTTTAGCGTGCACTGTTGGCTTGTTGAATCCGATCCTTGATGGCCACCTGCAGCAGTCCCGAGAGTTTGTCTCCGAAACCACAGTTATCGGCAAATTTCGTTCAACTTGAGAGCCAGAGCACTCGACTGGTAGCAAGTTCAGCGGAGAACGTTACCGAATCTGCGGTAGCCAGTCTACTTGAGAGTACACCCTCGCTCTCATTGCTTCCTGGACGTTTAGAAAAATCTGGTCCTGGAGCGAACCAGGCGGCACCACCGTCCCACTACTCGCCTGGTTCAGCCGCTTCCAGTCTTCTTTCTTTAGCCAAGAGTGAATTCACACCATCAGACTACTTTCTTCTTCATCCCACTTACTTTGGCTCCTCTCTCGAGTCAAAGAATCCGTCCACTGCTGGGGTAACGTTGGATCTGGCCACGTCGAGCATCTCTGGCCAGTCGCCACATTCGATGGGTTCATCTTTCATAAGCAGTTTGAGTCACAATGTCAGCACGACAAGCACTACCACCTCGGCCAGCGAAACTTCCGCACGCTACGGTCAAGCTAGTTACACTGGCAGCTCATCGGAGGAAAGCAAATACCTCAATACCATGCCTACGAGCTCATCTTCGTTGAACCCTTACTTGGCATCGCCTTTTGCCTCACCCTATGAGCCGGCCTACCACTCCCTTGGACGTCGTTCCTATCTTGACTCCTCTGGCCCGTCGTGGGCCAAGTCGGCTTACTCGGCCAGTCAGGTTGAACTTGCTTCGTCTGAATCTCAATCTTATCTAAATCCACCACCTGCGCATCACAATACCGCCTCGGAACGCTATTTCGCTAGTTCGGTTCACTATCCGATTTCCTCCTCACTGAGCTCGAGTCATCTCTCAGCCAGTCTGAGTGATCCGTCCTGTTCTTCGGAGGGTACCAGTCGCAAGTATCGAAAGGGATTGGCCAAGTTGACTCAGTCCACTAAGGATAGCGAGGAGTACAAGCTGAAACGCGAACGGAACAACATTGCCGTGCGCAAGAGTCGCGAGAAAGCCAAACGTCGCCTCAAGGAGAACGAGACCCGTGCTCAGGAGTTAATGATCGATAACGAGCAGTTGCGCAATCGCATCAGGATACTGTCCAAGATTCTACATGGTCTACGTGTCCTGCTCAACACTTGTGGCGTGTCGCAAGAAAAGATCAACCTCGAGATCTCGAAAATTCTTGAATCTGATTCCGAGCCTTCACCTAACCTTGGAGTTTTTGCTAAGCAAGAGTTCAAGTCGACGGGTCGCTTTGGCGATCACACCCGGTTCTAGGGTGATGATGGTTGCTCACCGATGGACTCGTCGGCGCGATTGGACTCTGCTGGCAGCCTTACAGTAGCGATAGTCGATTGCAAATCGAACCCACCTAGCCTCTTCGCAGTAGCCACTCGAGTGTGCCCCTCTCCTTGCTCACCCTCACATCCCCTCCCACCCTCGCCTTGTCCCTCTCCAATCGCCGTTGCGACATCATCTCCCCGAGCAAATCTCGCCGAATCAACTCTCGCCGCGCCACCCTCATATAGCAGCAAGTTGCCCCATTGATGTCGGCCACCAGCTACTCTACTGGCAACAGCTTCCTTGCTCACCACCAAGACGCAAACCAGGCCAAATTTTTCCCAGTCCTCGCTCAATGCACGCAAATCAATAAAAGTTCTCATTCTCAATTTTGGTTGGTACTCAGGTTTGCCTTGCTCGAGTGCCAATATTGGTCTTGTAAGGGTAGGGGTCAAATAGTCGCAATCAGGCCAACCCATTAGGGCTGATTTCGTCACGCGACACTCGATCGGCCCAGCGCCGAACGCATTTTTGACTCTACGTCGAGTCGGGTCACCTCGACTCATCGACCTGCCATCAGGGTTTTGCCACTTGCCGCTTCCACTCGACGCGAACTCTCGACAAGTCCGATTAGCACCTAGAACTGCACGAATTGAAGGAAAAATTTAATCTAAGCCTGCTGTTGCAGCAGAGTAGAGAGTGGCGAGACGAGATGACGAGACCGAGCAATGTTGTTAGTGTTGGATTCTTACGAAAGCCAGTGCGCCAAATGAAGTGACGAAGTGGCAAACGGTTGCTCTCGTGTGAGCCTTCTTTCAACATTCCACCCACCCATCGGGGCCACCGACCAGGTTTGGACCCCTCGGCATGTTGCACGAATATTCTTCCTTGCCGGTTAACCGAACCCAATAGACGAGGCCAGGCTCAGTGCACCAGGTTCACCTGATCGGCCCGGCAAGCAGTCCAGATAGTGGCGTTATGTAACAACTGGTTGTAACTGGTTAGCACAGTCACGGGGACGCACGGATTTCCCTTACTAGCAGCGCTTTCCCGGCTCTAATTCGAGGTAGTGGCATGCGGCCCCATGGCCCGCTTTCACCACCACTTCTTGTTCTCTCTCTCTCTCTCTCTCTCTCTCTCTCTCTCTCTACGCTGCTTAGCAATTAAGTCTTGACTGGGTCCAATGAAAGAGAATTTCAATTCACTCTCTCGTTTTGTGGAGCTTGTACGCATTAGGAGCAAATCGATACGAACAAGTTGGCCCACTGAGCAGCGCTCATAGAGTAGCACGTCCCAATGGCGCGATTGATCCACATTGACGTCGGTGGCAGAGAGAGAGAGAGAGAGAGAGAGAGAGAGAGAGAGAGAGAGAGAGGACACACCAGCCCTCTAGGTAGCCGAGTACCGCGGTGCTGATTGCATAATACCCCTGGCCCGACTCGTTTCTAGGAAGAGCATTCAACAACTTGCCTGGCTGGCTGGCGCGCTATAAGTCAACTGCTTGTGCCAGTAAAGTGGGACAATCACCCACAGCCCCTTTGCCCACGCCGTGATAGATGACACTGACACTGATGTCACAACCACTACTACTGGCGTCATTTCACAATCCAATCGAAGTGTGTTCGCTTTATGCCAGATATACTTTGTCCTACTCATTGCCGGTTGCATTTAATTTGTTAAAAAGCCTTCGGATTCTATGGTGCATCGATGGCAAGCAGTAAAGCATACCACATTCTCTGTTGGTGATTTTTTAAAATGTCAACATTAGTTGACTGAAAACTAAACAATTTTTTAATTTTTAAAAAGCTAATATATTAGTGGTGTAGTGTGTGCTCAGTGACGGTAGCCGCGATACTAGCAGCTAATTGGCTCACTCAGTGTGGCTCGAATTTGCAAAGCCCCAGGAATAGTGGTAGTAGGCGGCTCGATGCATTGCACTACTCAATCGCGCCAGGCATCGAGCGATGGTTTCGCATTGCGCGACCTTGTCGCTCAGCTCTAATGCCACTAATTGGCACAATCACGCTCACAGACAACTTTGGTTTTGTTACTACAACTTATTCCGCTTTTTGCTATACATTGTCTTCTCGTTTCTTTGGAAACGATCATTTTTATTTTTTTGTTGTGTTTTTGTATGCAAAAATAAATAGGCGAGAAAATAGCTCATTGGCTAGTTTGTAGACTATTTACAAAACAAATAAAAATAACATAACACTTTGGTTTGAGGCACACAATCTCTTAATCAATGCTTGATGCTGGTAGGTTCCATGTTGAACATTTGTCTTTCATTTTTGAGCTCTTTTTTGAAAAGGATGCGGCTCTCGGCCCAAAAGAGCACAGCTGACATCCAGGCAAAGAAAGCACCAACCACCGCTAGCCCGAAAGACCAGGATAGGAAATTGTGATCGGCGTCTGGCATCCAGTCACGATCGTCACCGCGAATGCCGAAGATAACCACCGCTAAGGTAGTAAACAGTGCTGCAATGTGAATAGACAGTGTCAATTGAGTGACTTGGCTTAGGCACCGGAGCACCGCGTTACCTGACAGAAACATTAGGAGGGAAAGAACGCGCATGGCGAGGATCTCCTTGTCGATGACGAAACATAGCTGGATTGCCAACACTCCGATGCATGCGATGAGTAGAAACACGAACCCAATCGTGTAAAGCACTTGAGTGGCCACAAAGAAGCCTAGAGAGAGAGAGAGAGAGAGAGAAACAGTTAGTAAAGTTACGCAATCGGAAGGTAAAATGCAATTTGCTAGAATGTGCGCCAGTCCGCGTGACGGGATTACCAGGCATCAGAATGTGCCTAATGTTTTGGTATTCGTCGGCAAAAATCCATCGGCACCCAGCATAGTATTTGATCAACTCGATGTCCTCTGGACTGTTATAACTCTGAAAACATGTGACCCAAAGGCCGAGCTTGCGGAACTTGGCTCCGTAAAGACGCTGTTCTGAAGCCAACCAGTTTGTACTGAAGAAAGCTATGAAGGTAGCTAAAGAACAAATGGCTATGGCAGCAACTGCCACCACTCGAGCGTCCGACATGCGGGCCCGCTTTCGCTCAGGGCCATCGTGTTCCATTGCTTTACTGGTAGTGGTGTCAATGCACCAATCAATTCACCGTCAATGCACCAACGATGAGATGACTAGGCGCCGAGGTGTGCACGAGTGACGAATCTCTTCAATCACCGCCCTGCAGATCAACACCTGCGGCACTGACGAGAAGCTGACAGTGAGAATCGAGTGATGCAGCAGTGACACCGAAGTACTGCTAGGCGTAGTGATGACACCGACGGGTTAGTCAGACCGAGCACCAGGATGATGAACGTTCATCTCAGTGGACTCGAGCGGCCAAACAAACATGCTTTGCTCAGCTCGGTGCCAACAGTCTCCACTTGTGCTGTTTCCATAGCATCGTAGCGTTCACTTGCCGTGGTAGGAGCGTGTGTGCAGGTGAAGGCGCGTCGTCGAGCGAACAACCTCCCCGAACAGGTAGTGAGCGGACTGGTCGCGCTCAACTCGGCCATTCGCCTCACTTACTCGATGAACTACGCCCTGACCTGACGCTACTAAGGTTTGCGAGGTTTGCGATGTCGGTTAGTGACGCGCAACGATTCACCGGCTCATCGCAACCCGGTGCTGGCATCGAGCTTTCACTTGATTGCATCTCGATGCTTGCCAAACAGCAGGGCAGTGCTTGAACTAAATTTCCATGTTGACGCTCGATCTTGCTTTAATTGTTGATTTTAACCATAACACTAGCATACACACATACACACCAATATGACACACTAACCTGGCTCGAGGAAGTCCAGCATAAAGGCAAAGTCTTCGTCGAAAATCCATTTGCAGCCTCGAAACTCGCGGTCATAAAGGTAATAGGTGTCTCGAAACTTGTAGAAACAGGCTTCCCAGAGACCGAGCTTATTGAAGCGCTTGATAGGCTGAAAACCATCGGCGGCAAGCCAGTTGGGTGTGGAGAAAGCAATGATGTCAAAGAAGGCCGTGAAGAAAGTGAAGACGGCGGCGTAGGTCACGTTACGAACATTGGTGATGTCCAGTCGGTTGGACAAGCGTTCTGTGAGTCTCGCCATGACCGGACAGGGTTCGAGCAGCAATGCTTGATACTTTGATGGTGTTCAATCCAAAGGAATCACCTGGACGGTGATGCTCACTTGAAGCATGTCATCTCGGTGGTGGTGAGATCAAGCGTGTGTCCGACCATGCAGGTGAATGACAACAGAGCGAATCGCGCGTGTGCGCGGCTCTTGTATAAACTGTGTAGTTACCACGGTTGCAGACTGACGGCTCGAGCTCGATTCATCGCGCGCGACCAGTCGCCACCGCACAAGTTGCCGCACAACTGGCCTCTTCACTCCACTAGTGGCGCCATTCGAAGGCTCCGGGCAACACTAAGTGGTTCGAAGTTTACTCCCCAACATGGGATAGAATTTCAACCCAAATTATTCGCCGCTTGCTGAGTTTATGTTTAGTAATTGGGGTTTCGTGTTATCAGAAAAAATAGATATTTAGTCAATGATTTACTTATTTGAGTTGGGTAAATTAAGTATGTGTGATTAAAATTGAATTCGAGTTAACGGGTTTGGTTTTTTATCAAGTTACAATTGTCTTAATTTTTTTATGTGTATACACGTCTATAGACTATAGGTTGGTTTTTGAACAACTTTTGGTCTATACACTCCAAATTGCTAACTCACCATGTCCACCTCTTTTGACAGTTTGGCACGAGCCCACCGATTTCAATATAGTTTTCCGATTGCTTCAGGTAGATTCCACTAACCTCGAAGCAGTTAAATATCTCTCGCCGAATCTGAATGAACTAAGCGCACTGCATCGATTGCTCTATGGCTCGCAATCTAACATCCTTAACGCCTCACTGCTCCCCAGGTTCGATCACTAGTTAACCCAATGGTTGACAAAATGACATTTTCATTGATTTCTAAGTGACGAGATTATTGATGTGGCCACCGACTACGCTTGTCAAGTGATGCACCAAATGACCTCATTGCACGCCATTCTTGTCACAATCGGAAAGCATGGAATCGTCTATGTGAGCAGAGATTTTAATCTGGACTTGCCAATCAAACTGGGACCAAATTCACCTTTGTTTGAATCTACAAGTACTCCTGTAATTACGTTTGATTTAGTTTGGTTGTGTTTTAAATTATTTAATAATTAAATTATATCCCGATTATTCACAGATTCAGAGCGTTCACATGCCTCAAAAGGTTGTGGATCACGTGATTAGTGTTTCCGGTGCTGGAGACTGGTATGTTGTCTCATTCTATTACATGTACACCTTCCACTAATAAAATTAACTCTCTCTCTCTCTCTCTCTCTCTCTCTCTCTCTTTATTTCAGTTTAGTGGCAGGCACCGTTTACGGCCTGATTCATCAACGCACCGTGCGGCAATCTTTGGAGCTTGGACTGCAAGCGGCTAAACTCAGCGTGTCTACCTCTGAAACAGTGCCGTTCAATTTAATGCAAATCCTTCTCTAATTTACCTACATTATTTTTGTTGAATAATCATGATTTCAATAATTATTTTTTTAAATAAATTTTTTTAAAAAAAGTTCTTATAATTCGTGTTTCGTTCTTATATATTTGTTTATATAAAAACAGGCTTTTATTCTTCTGAACTTTAGTTAGAATAATTTCTTTAAATTCGAAATTTGCTATATGTCCGAACATTCAGGAAAATCATAGAAATAGCCCACGTAGGTCCGGCCTGCTTGAAAACCACTTTAAAGTAACTTTAAAGCAATTGCTTTTTTTCTTTAAAGCAACTTTAAATCAAGAAAAAATCATTGCTTTAAAGCTACTAGACTCTCTAGAATAAACAATAGAAATCTTAATAATCTTTAAACGTATTTTTTTGCTTTACGTTTAAATTTTAACTTAGTTAACTTTAGCGGTAGGCTGTGCAGTGCACTTTGAATCAAAGTGCCGCTTAGAACAGCTTTAAGTTAAACTTAAAGTTTAACACAATAAGAGTATTTATTTACTAACCATCGAAAACAACTTTATTGATAATAAGCGCTGTTATTTACAAGTGAGAGTCGCTCGTGCTTCTCCTTATATTAGCATGCTGGAACATCGATTGGACTCCTCTATTGCACATTGTCATTCTCCACCTGTTCCAGCATGTCTTGAAGGTCCTCTATCATGAGTTCATCTTCCAACCGACCTCTACGGAAATCAATTAGAACGCTTTCGCACGTTCTTTTTAGTACTATTGTTTGAATGTACGCTTGGAGTCTCTTCTCTACCCCGAGCTTACTCATGTATTTCTTGAAGTATCTGGTGACAAGCCCGTCCCAGGTGATCACTACCGGACTTTTGCGCCGTTGTACATGAGCGAGAGTTCATTGGAGAGAAGCTCGTACTTCCGTGACTTGGTTAGCTCAGTGGTGGGTAAGATGTTCTTGTTGGTGATGCCGACTTGTTTTTAAAAAATAAGAGTCTTACAAGAAAATCTCCTATATCGCTCTCAAAAAGAAGGAAAATGAAGAAGGCCTCATCTTCCATAGGAAAGAGCCCGAAAACAAGCGTGATCTGACAGATGAAAATCTGTCTACTTTTTCCGTCGTGGATCCTGATTTGGGAAGGCTCGAGCCTTTTTTCACGGTTTGGACCGAGCAATCCTCATCTTTGGTTTGTCTTCCAGAATTCGTCTACTTGGAAGGTCTAATCACTGGTAAGATTGTAACTCCACCTCTCAGTTCTCCTCACTCTGCCGGCGCATGCGCTTTATGACGCTTCCCAAATATCCTCCCGTGGA
>WURS02251805.1:0-19370 GCA_011762765.2 Rhinocypha anisoptera | reverse complement strand
GCGGCGAACTGGAGAATCTAATTAACTTCCACTGTGCTTTAGAACAATTTTCACCCGGACCCCCGTTAACAACTCTGCAGACGGCGCTTTAGCGAGGGCCCTCTTGTGAAATAAAAATTAAATAAAGTTATGCATCCTTTTTCATTTCCGCTAAATTGTGATTTACAAGTCCAGGAACCAAAATGTAGCATTAAATATTTTTGCAAACTTTAAAGCAATAACTTCAAGTATTTTATACTCTATAGATTAAAAAACTGCTTGACTTTTCCCTCTCCACAGAGGGGTAAATAAAACGGAAAGGTGTTGAGAGCAAAAGGCATTGTGAAGAAAGTGCCATAAAGTACTACGGTCAGAGATAAGACCAATCGACAAATAAAGAAAGCAGCGGTGTTCTATTGACGGTGTACTAGTTTAATAATAAAGCGTGACTGTGGTTTGGCTATTCTAGAAGGCAGTTAGTGGTGTGTGGGAGTATAGGGCACTGGCGAGTACACTATCTTCTTCCTCCGCCGATTGACAATCAGTGATAGCTCAGGGACATCCACATCATCACCACATCCACCGGTAGCACTATGCTGCAAACGTCAACACAGACTCGGCTCAACACAGCATAGAAGGCAAAGTAAACTGCTTTGATTTTATATCGACACTGCTTTTGTTAGCCAACAAACCAGTCACCACGCCTTTCCAGCGTTGTCACTTTTTCCAAATTAATAAGAGGATTTTTAACATCTGCAAAATTGACTTGAAATCCTGTTGTTTTATACCTTTGATTTAATTCCAAACAATGAAAGCTTATTAGAAATATAGGAGATATTGGTAGAGGACGTTTTTGAATGTATATTGCAAAGTGAGAGAGAGAGAGGTCTGACTCAGAGTAGTGAGTGCAGACGTCAAGGGCCATACAATGGAATAGTGCGCGGTCCAGAGCGAGGCTCGTTGGAATACTAATAGCGTAATCGGAATGGGTGATGGAGGCAAAGAAATATGTGCGTCGCTATTTAAAAAAGTCAAGCTCGGTTGGCATTAATTATTCAATAGAGCACAATTGAATTCGGCACAGCGGTCTCAGTCAAGCAGATAGTAAAAAGATTTAAACTCTACTTGGTATTTGGCGAATAAGGAACGGTATCGGTTACTGTCGATAGTATTCAGTTCAACTCTCAGTCTCAGGACCAATACTACTTGCCTTGGTGACGTTGATTTTGATAAACATTAATGTACGATTGGGAGAGAAAGGGCAGTGAAAGATATGACTACAATGAATCCAAGTGATAAAGTTTGGATTGTTGAAGAGCGAAGTGAATCATAAGGCGAAGTGTGTGGTAATGACCACAGAAATGGCAGTGAAATCAGTGGTCAGTGGCCAGTGTGGCTACTTGTGCCCACTTGTGCGGCTTCATGCGGTTGGCGCTGGCACCTGGTTTTCCCGTGACCGCTCCGCACTGCACGCACTGTTCCGTGTTGCACTGCGGCAGTAGTGCTCTCCCAGCACAGCTATGCACACCCGGTACACCTTGCAAGTCGGAATCAACAGTAAAAGTGGACAGACCAGTGATGGTGAGATTGATTGGAAAGCATAGTTAGTGAATCACCATCGCGCACCATCACCGGTCGAGCATTGCATCAAGCACTTGACTGCATGAAGCGCACTACTTTCACCCGTCTCGTAGCAATTCTCTCTCCTCTTCCTGGTTGGATAGTCACTGAACAAACTTGTTGAAGGTGGATAGCACAAATGAAAGTTTAAATTATGAGATGCAGTCCATAGGTCACCTCGTCACCGGAATGAATTCCTCATTCTACTCAAAGTATGTTGTTTAACAATTTGTGTGAAGCATTGAAACGTTATCACTACCATGGTGATAGCTCATTACGGTCGCAGGGATACACCAGAGGCAAACCTCGAATGAAGCATTCATAAGTAGTAGCTAGTAGCAACAGCAATAGAAAGAGAGAGAGAGAGACAATAGCGCAAAAAACGCGAATAGCAAGACACCCGAAGCTTAAGTTGAGTTCTCAAGGTAAGTCAGTCCGAAAGGTGGCACACTCACGCTTACTGCGCTATTGTGCCAATTGAGTTGAATGTCAACGCTCAAGTTAAATGAGGCTTAAGAAGTATCGATGGGACTCACTTCCAGCAAATTAACAGTGATTAGCGCATGCGCTAAAAGCATAAGATGTTGAATAATAACTTTTCTAGAATTTTTTTAGCGCTGATATGTATGAGTAGTTAACTGCGATTATATTATGAGAAGCATGAAGTGACAGAACTGAAAACGACTTTGATTTTTGAATATAAAAATCAAATGTGTAAAATTGACACAGTTTTTGCATGTTTTCGTACGTATCAATCTAGTGTTATACCTATTAAATACTCAAATCTATCACAACCTGACAATATAATAACATACGATTTGTTTTGGATGAAAAAGGAGCATGGAATTTTAATGATGACAAAAACGGAAATATTATAACTCTTAACAAAATAACTTTCATCTCTACAATAGGTCATATTGACAAAACTAATTAGCAAACTTTCTAATTGAGGGTTGTTCACAAACAGTAACTATAAACACGCTACACTGATTTGACTAGAGTGTTCAAGTACGACAAGAAGAGTAGTGAGTCAATTTCAGAAATACAACTCGGGCCGCTTGAGGGACAATGCAATGCTAGAGTGTAACACCAACATCAATTGAGGTGTGAATTGAATAAACAGAGAGTGACGTCAAGCTTGTAAGAGCCGCTGAGGAAGCACGAGCGAGAGGGGGAATAAATTGGACACTAGCTTCCCTCCGACAATCATCGCAAGAGATTGTTCCATCATTATTATTGGCTACACATTTTCCGAAGAAAAAGAGTACAGACGATATTCACAAAAATTCTGTTTGCACAGGTGAATAAAAATCTATCGCAATGGCACCCTCCTCGGAGATCGAGCGAATCACACTGGGGCCTTGCCGACTACTGTTGTCCAACACGCTGGTCTTGCATGTTATCAACTGCTCCTCTACAAGATGAGTCTCTTGCCAACCATTTGAGAGTTTAAACATATAAATGTGCTAACACTTGAATGCTGCTCACAATTAGGCTTGTGAGCTCTAACGACAACAACCATGCAAATGGTAATGGCAAGAGATGCTCCTGGGCCCTCACACAACGTGCTTTGGCAAATCCACCGGACGGCACGCTCGCTTCTCTAGAGAAGAGAGGGGGGAGAGCGAGTTAAAGAGTTAGATAGTGCTCTTCACCAGGCCATCGTGGTCGCCAGGCAGCCTGTCTGGCAAACACATGCTGCCTAATGCATACCTGACAGTGAAATTAAAATAAATTGTCATGTCAGCTTTAATAATAAATTATAATCGCCACGGTCCACGGTGGAATAAAAATGGAGTACGCACTCTTGTCACTGGGAAGTTATGCCAGCTAATCACAAACCAAGTGATACAGAAATCTAAATAAACTCAAAACATATCGCACACTGTATCACCGTGCATTAATTAATAACTCGCCGGATCAAATAATCGCAGCTATCATTAAACGTGTGAAAGCACTTGGTTGACTGGTCAGACAGATCTCGAAAGAATAAGTATATTTGCGGCAAGTTATATGGGAGGATCGAAGCGATCTGGCAACTCAGGGCACCTACCGGACGGTCGTTGACAAGCGATCCTGAGCTGGTGGTGCGATGCACGCTACCCTGGTCCCCGTTGGGACTGCTTGGTGGCACCAGGTAAGTAGAAGAACGGCGTCGTCGACTATGCTTGCAGTTGTTTGGAATTTTGTATGCACACCGCTTGTGATAGTTGAGTCCGCAACCCTCGCATTTGAGGCCTTGGTGAAAGAGGCCAAACAGCATTTCTCCGCAGAAATCACAGAAAGCAGGCGATTTATATGAGTGGATGAGTAGCGAATGTGGCCTGATGTCTGGCTCGCTGGCTGGCTGGTTGGCTAGTAACAGAATAAGATCATTCGAGTTATTAGTACTAGTGAAAAAAACATGGATCTTTGAGGATGGTCCAGACGTCATCGAATGCTGGGAGAAACCACTACCGCGACTACGACCAATCGATTACGTTGTCCGTGAAGCAATAGTTATTTCAATTCTGAGCAAATATCAACTGCACTTGCACTGATGACTTTGGCATTGACTCCATTGACGGACAGTGCTCTACCACAACGTAACACTTGACAATGCTCACATGCATCCTTGAGTTGCAATCAACCAAATTGAGAAGAACGCTCTTTTCATTAACCCACGTTGCATAGAAATCTTACAAAACTATACCCGGATAAACTATAATGCTACCAACTATTTTATCTCTTATATATTAACGAAAAGTATAGTTGTGGGTTTCTAACTTCATGTTCTGACACTTTTCATTTTCATTTTTCATGCGCTGTAAGATTCGAACTCTACCTATTTGATTCTAACTTTCGATGTTATAATTCGAATTCCAATAACTCGAGTTAAACGTCGTTTTACAGAAGACAGACGCTTTAGCATCGTTCCTCTTATATAAATAATAATTTAATGAATTTCGTCTTACTTTGTTACAGCTTCGTTTATCCCTAACTTGAAGTTTCATTTCACAATGATTACACAATTAGTTTGGATTTTGTCCGTCATCTAATACCACTCATTGTTAGTAATCAAACAATACTCTCACTGAAGTCAACTTTGAAAGCCACCATTTATATATATATATAATATAAATATATATTAACTCTCTCGCTTACTATTATAGTTTCATTATTATATCAGAATGCATTTAACATTTCCCATTAGCTCCTACTAGGGGTGAGTAACGAGAAAATTATTTAAAAAAATAAACTATCTCACACTAATTAGATTCTTAAAGGGGTAGAATTAATTTGCCGAGGGAATAGTGACTGGCAACACAGTTGGTGGTAGCGATGATGCACTGCATAACAAAGCATGTGCCAATCAAAGTGTGAGTGTGCGGTGTGTGTGGCAGTGCAAGAGCACCGGTGATGAAATCCATTAGCTGGCCCAAGACGCCTCTGCGAACCGCGGTAGCGAACGGTAGGGTAGTGAGGGGAAGTGAGGAGTAGTGAGGGGTAGTGAGGAGTAGTGAGGGATAGTGAGGAGTAGTGAGGGGTATTGAGGGATAGTGAGGAGTAGTGAGGGGTATTGAGGGATAGTGAGGAGTAGTGAGCGCCCTCCATGATCCACTAGCCCGGGAGCTCACCTGACACCACAATCTCGATCAAGGCGCCCTCGGTGATTTCGGACACCACGTTGATTGGCACTAGCATGTTCTTCGAACTGTAGTCGTGCCGAAACAGCATTAGTCGCTCCGTCAAACGATTCAATCCATGCTCAGGAAACTGTCATAGAAATTGAAATAGAAATAAAGATAAAAATATATAATTTTCAATTAAAACATCAGATTTGGCGAACAAAACAATCAAACTTCGTTCGAAAAATTGCTAAACAAGGAAATAATCATTCATTAAATTATAAACTCATACTATAGTTTATAGTTACTTTAAATGATAATATTGTCCTTTTAAACAATTTTATTTTATGAATATTTGTAAATCAATAAATATTTATTAAACTTTTTAAATAAATTCAGATATAATAAATTAATCTAAATACAAATTTTTTAAGTAATTTGTGCATCCCGACTTTATTTTGTAATAAACAATATTGAGTAATTTTTTACAAAATAACTTTTTTGCTAAGTATTCAAAGATAAAATTAAATAATTCAAAATCATGTAACAACTTTAGAGTTTTTAATTGAAATCAAACTTGTGCCTTGAACAAATTGTTCTGCAAACACTACAATCCATACTAATAAATTTAACTGGAAAACAAATCTAACCACAAATAAATTGAATGCGGTGGAACGCTTAACTCAAGAGAAAACAAGTGGAACAATGTCATTGCATCAAGTGAAGTACTGTTGCTCATCAAATCATGTTTATTGATCATCTCAGCTTGCTTAACAGTAGGTTATATGCATAGATTTATTTGACTAAACCTCCGCACTTTGGCTTGTTACTGTTTCAAAACTACTATACATAGCAAATATTTTTGTTGAATTATCTATAGGAGCACTCTATAAAGCTTAATTTATGTAAAAATTTTAATAATTAACCAACTAGATAAAAAGATATAATTATTTTTCTAAACATTGTTTTGACTAGTATGAACCACTAATTTGGGCAGTATGAGTATTTTTAAATAATTTGCTTTAATTATAACAAATTTTGCTTGTATTTAATTAAAATTTAATGATTTTCAACAAATTAAAGTCATGAAACACAAAAATTTGTAAGATATTTGCATGATAACGTTATAAGTGAATGTCCCTCATAGGGAATTAACGATTTGTTGGCTTATTTCCTATCTGTAAAAGTTAAAATTAAAACAAATTATCTGAAAAATAAATACAAATTGGGAAAATAATTTTTTATAAGATTTTGATTTTTACCACAAATAATTTAGTCGTAAAACTTAAACTCCCAAAAATTGACACACCCCATTTTTAGTCACACCCTTATTTTAAAATTCTAAAAAATTTCTATATTATTCGGAACACTAAATTATTGCTAATTACAAAAAATCGTTAATCTACACTTATCGAATTAAGAATAAAAAATTAGAAACCTTCCAAAAAGAAAACGGAAGTAATTTAATTGGAACACATAGTTGGAACTGGTGATTTGGTATGAACAGCCAGGACACTAAAATAGGAGGATAAGCCAAAAATCAACTGAATCGGTCAAAGGATGACTGTTATGAACTAATTTGTGTTAGGTGCGGAGGTTTTTGCAGCATGCATACAACCTACTGTTAACAAGACTTCCTGAATCTACAATTTTCAAGAAATATTTAAATATTTAAAACTAAGTTTAGTTGTAATTTATTCTTACTGACGTTAGTGATAATTAAAACAATAATTTATTTAAGCAGATAATAAAGCAATGCGCATTTGTGCCCTTGCTCTACTATTATCAACCTATTCAATGCTTTTTAATCAAGCTAATATAATTAACATCATGGCCATTAAAAGGTTCTTGGGAGTGAATTATTTAAAAGTTAAACTTTTCAATAGATTTTGTTTTTTGAAAAACAAGAAAAATCAATACCAAAACTTATAGTTTAGATCTGTTGACATACTAGACACTAGTGTGTTGTTTCATTACGTGAAAAGTGAAGTAGAGGGAGAAGTAGACAGTGTTCGATATATGCATTACCAAAGCTAGACTGCAGTGTTAGCTGCTCCACTGCTTACAATTGTCTGGGGAAAAGTGAAGCAAATCAAACTTGAAGCAATGTAAAGTAAATTTTTTGCTTCTGCGGCATCATATGCAAACAATTGCACCACGATTGAGTTCACATGCACATCAAGCGTTAATAGTTATCATCATCAAGAACAACTTAATTTTTTTTGATAAATTTCATGCTTCACAAATAATGTGTATGTAATGTGCGTGAATAAAGCATTTGAAAAGCTCTTTATTCTCTCTCTCCCTCTCAAAATAAAAAATAAATGAAGTAGAGTAAAATGTTGAAATCCTTGAAACGAAACGAGAACGAGCTTTGCACTTAACCAAGTTGGCTTCACCACGGAATGTTTCCATCTTGACCACTAGTGGCGTGCAATGCTTTGATCGGTGTCAACGCCATAACAGTAGGAGAAGGAAAGTGAGAGCGAGAGCAAGATGAGAGAGAAAGAGAGAGAGAGAGAGAGCATGCAATGAAATAGAGATTCACTCTTGTCTGTGAAATGTGGTCCACCCACTTCTTTTCCATTACATTCCAACTTGGGATTGTTGAGCGGAGATGTCTCAAATTAAATTCCCACATTGTTTATTGTACAGTAACAATTCTTGAGATGTGTATGTGCGTGTTTGTGTGTCTTGTCTTGTTATCTTGTTGTCTTGGTATCATATCAAAGCAAGTTTGTATCAACGTGTCTTCACTTTTTATTCTTATTTTTATGATGAGTATTCAATTTAATGCATTGAACTCAACTTAAACATTGAAATTCAATTCAATATACAGATTGTATAAATATATCACTGTAAAACTAAAGTTTTTTTAAAACAAAGCTTATCTATCACTTGGTATTTGAATCATTTTAAAAATTTCCCAAATGTCCCCCATGCATGCATGCACACGAATTTCAAAGTACAATGAAAAAGCTTACCTTGCGATCGATGAAATTGCATGCGTACTCTTTGAGGCTCTTTAGGTTTAGCTCACTGGTATCTAGCTTGACGGTGTCCTTTACCAAACCAGCTTGCATGTAGATGCAGATCTCGCTCGGCATCGTGTGAATGGTGGGAGACTTGGGTGGTTCAGGGGGATCGTCGAAGACCTGCACAACAAAGCAAGCAAGAAAAAACGTTCTGTAAGTGATGCATCACACAGGTTATCATTGAAGTTCAAGCTTAGGTTACTATAATCTAGGTGCAACTGACTACTGCCAGATGCTAACAAAAGCAGGTTATGAGAATCAACTGTCA
This sequence comes from Rhinocypha anisoptera, assembly GCA_011762765.2. Taxonomy (NCBI): domain Eukaryota; kingdom Metazoa; phylum Arthropoda; class Insecta; order Odonata; family Chlorocyphidae; genus Rhinocypha; species Rhinocypha anisoptera. The sequence continues at coordinate 10,860 of WURS02251805.1, read as the reverse complement.
GGATGTTTAGACTGTCTAGAGCTGATTGACGAGCCACAGATCGATTCAATATTGACGATCAAAAACAGACCATTGGCACTGATGCTAGTGAGTACGGCGCGTAGGGGAGACGTCACTAAAGTGTCGGTAGGTCGGTCACTCGTTACTCTCTGCACAGCAACACTTATGTCTTGTGACTGGTTAACTCAGTCCTAGTTATAATCAAGGTAGCAACCATAGCACCATTATCATCACTATTATCATTAAGGCATATCTCAGACAAAGCCTCTGGGTGCAGTACACTAGGCAAAAAACAAAATACCAGTAAAAGTGCTCTGTGCAGTTGCGCATCAAATCCTGGACCTATGCAATTAAACTTGCCCACTGTCGGGCACTTCTCATTCTTTGAATGGTTGCTGTCACATATCTCGCATTGCTGACATTATTCCAGAAAGTCTGCGTATACAATTGGCTTATTCAATACTGTGCAAGAATAATCAGAGATAATCCAACTCTGCAGTTCAGCTGTTGGGTGTCAAGTTGTCATCGACAAGATGTCACTGAACGGATTCGCGCTAGAATCCGATCTGCCCGATTACACTTGGTAACCAAACAATTGGAATATTTTATGACTAAAATTGAGCAACTAAAGTTTCACAAACTTTAACTGTAGATTGCATATTTTGAGCGAATAAAGAAAATGATTGATTTATTATGGCATCAGTAATTCAAGAAAACCTTATACTAAGAAAAATAACAAAACCAAAAACTTACTTTACGAATTGACATTTAAAAGAGCCATGAAAGTCTTTAATGTCAGTCATATTCATTACAGTCTCTCTAATACAGAAAACTGGATGGAAAATGAGAGAAAGTAAAAAAACAAGTAATATTGTATAAATCAAGATAATTGCAAATGCAAAAAATGTTAGATTCAATAACAACCAGAAACGAGTTAATTCGTCAATCAACGAGTGCAAAATTGCAGTTTGCTTAATACGATCAATTCATGCATCATAACCATATTATGCATAATATTGATTTGTTTGAAAAAACAATGCCAAAATTATTCAAAATACGCAATTTTTAAAAATCAGCAAAAAACAAAAATTTAAGCAATAATATGTAATGACAATGTAAATAAAAAGAGTAACTGAGAAGGATTGAAAAAAACAGTCAAAGTTTATTCGCTTTCATCTGGATTCGATCAAAGTAAAGTAAAAATAAATCAAATTTTAAAATTGAAAATTGGATTGGTACACAATTCTAGAGATGTAGCCACTATGTAAGCCTGTGTTGTGCTACTCGACTGGAAATTGGCTCTTACAAGAAAGTGGGCTTTGATCGAGCCGAGTGGAGCGAACAAAGTCATTTCAAAAAATCTGACCTACACTTAACGAGTGTGGAGCAGGACATAAGCATACAGTGTTCCACAATCGCACCACCACTCACCCTCATCAAGAATTATTTTGGTAAATCTCCTGTGACCAGATTTGTTGCCATCATTTCAAGCCAGTAAACAAAAATTTCCCAAGTATAAAAGCCACATTAAAGAAAAGCAAAAGTAAATAGCTGCTTAGTAAGATTTATTCAAACCAGTTTTTAGCATTATTATTTTGCACTTGCTTGATTACAATACATAAAGAACCACCGAGGGATTGAAGTTCTAAAATCTAGCAATATTTTAAGTATTTATTCGAACTTTACTCTTCAATTATCACATCGAATAAGGAATGTAAAAAACGTGTTATCGGGACAAGATAATTGAAATAGAAGAAAATTGAGTAGAATCCAAAACATTGTGTAACTTAGTGCTTAAACTATCTAGTTTGTAATATTTATGAATTGAACGCTATAGCTATTTGATATACACACTTATTACGTGTTCATTGATTATGTCTGCCGGCCAAGGGGAAAGTGAACAAGTGAGAGGTGTAACATTTAATAATAGTAACATGCAGGACTGTATTGCCATGCCCACTTCATTGATCCTGAACGAGGTGTGAGTGCAATAGTATTGTGGATCAAGGGCACGGACGGCTGCGTGCAGTGATGGCTCCAGGGATGGCCAGTGCTTAAACAGCACTACTTCAAGCTCATGGCAATCATCACAATAGTGCCACCTCGCTTGGCAATCGCAGCCATAAAATTGAGAAAAGCCACGCGGAGAAGAGAAGAGGATGCCAGTGCAATCGATAAACTATCGAGCAAGACAGTTTCAAAATCACGGAAACTAAAATACTGTACATGAGATAAGACAGAGAAACGCGCCGTCACTGTGGGTAATCAAGATATCCTGAGAGAAAACACTACTCAGCAATATACCTTAGCTTCTTGGAAAGTAAACCTAACGACCACTCAAGCTACTAAGGCATTGTAATTAAAGCAAACTGCTTTGCTGCAGTTACATTAATTAAATTATTCTAATTTGCTGCCAAGAAGATTCATTGAAATAGCACGGCAAACGTTACAAGTAGGAAACAAAAGCTGGCAAGATTATTTTGTCGTGTCACCTGGCATTTAATCGATGTTAGTGTTAATCCATCCAAGTTGCAAAGACAATTTAAAATTAACACACGCAGCTTAACCAGGTAAAACTGAAACTTTCTTGTCAGTGAGACAGCTTAGTAAACTTTTCAAATGTATTTTATACATGTTGTAAGTTCACTCACTAAATAAAATATTTATAAATTAAACTATATATTTAGGAATATGTTAATTATCTGGTTTAAAAGTTAAATTAACTCAAGATTTCATTTGTGTTTATTCAATTCGTTTTGTATTTATCTGTTGTAACTGCTTATATAATTTATTTAAACAATAATTGAAGTTTTTAAAATTACAAAATAATTGAAACTTATCTAGATGAAATTTGCAAGTTGCAGCAAGTTTTGATCTGGTTCTCTACTACTTCATGAATGGGTGGGTGAGTGGTCGTACTCCGATTTCAAACAACACGTGCCGCCAAGTCATATAACTGCCGGTGCAATGTAGAGAGTGGAAAAGATAATATTCATTTTTAAAGTGCAACATTTTAAAATCTAACTCTCTTTAAGTAATTAATTATTTATAATCTTTATTATATCAAACTAACCAATGTGTAATGATATTTGTGATAGAATTCATAAATTTAAATCTAAATTTTAGATTTCTAAGGCTTTTGCTTATAAATGTTTCTGGTTTACTACCGAGAAACAGTTAGTTAATAGTATTCAAATTGGTTCTTCTTGTAGACAGTTCTTGATTGAGACTTGTTAACCAGTCCCAACAAAAGTTAATCTGATTCTAAACATTGCAACACAACTACTGACAATAAAGTATTGTTTTGTTATTTGTGTTCTTTATCACCAAAAGCCAAAAACAAAACAACCTTTACTTTAAAATAAAACAAAGTATTCTATTACCAAACTTGTGTGTGTGTGAAGAAAAGAAAAAGACGAAAGAAGAAACTGTAAGAGTAAATCAAATTTCCTTCAGTTTTATCTTGCATGAGAGTTAAGCTGTGTATAGGAGTAGAGTAGCATTTGCAATGTGCCAGCAAATCTTTTTATTAATTTGTCTAAAAAGCCCACCTGGAATGAGCAAATGGCAAATGTGAGTGTCACCGGCAGTGGTGCCATCGATACGCCTACGCTTTCACCCATGATAAATGGAAACTTTAAAAAGTTAGTTCACTTTCAGTAAGGTACACCATTCAAGCGAAGAGGTGTCATTTAGTAGCAGTCAAAGCTGACACTTTTAGCATCTCAAATGTTACGATTGCTACAAATCACTTCAACGTGTTTTGAATGTAAAATAAGAATTAAACTTTACACATGAAGTTACGTCGTATTCTTCAAATTTTACTGTCGTGGTGGTGAGACCACTCTTTGTGAACACATCATTATTATTGTTCTATGGTTATGTTCGACTAGTTGTATTATATAAAAGCACAACCATTTCCAATAATTTCTTTATTTAACCACACGAAATACGATAGACTTTGTAGCTTAATCCTAAACACGAAAGTTATATTAAGATACAGTAATCTGGATAGAATACTATTACTCATATATTACTATAAGTCGAAAACTTCAACTAGTGTCAATTAAAAAGTCAGATCATGACACAACTCACCATTCCAGAGCTTAGATTGTACCAATTAAATTAAATTAGCTGATAGCAAAGTGCTTCAAAGAGGGTGAGGGAGTATATACAGTGTTAAGAATACATTGCATTTATACAAACTAACCAACTCTGTCGCATAGCAAAACAGTTTATACACTGCTACATTGGAGACTTTAAATAAATCTGTTGTTTACTCTTGAGTGGGTATAAAAAAATAACTGAATCGAGTCCATTAGGGTAGTCATTGGGAAAGACAGCAATCGAGTGATACCTGTCTGGTGCTGATCGATTCGCCTCATTTCGCCTGACGCACTAGTCCAAGCGCGTAATTAGTGCACCAAGATGGCTAGGAACCACTTAATAATAAAATCATGCCTAGTGCGCATCGATAGAAGACACTTGCACTGAGATACTCGAGGTCATTGAGCAATAGAAAAAAATATCAGCAATCATATAATGTAATGCAGTGTGGTAGCTTGCAATGACCGATACCTTAGCAACTGAAATTCACTTGAAATTGGCTACAGAAGCGTTAGCTCTCCCTGCTAGTGACCAATCGAGCATGGATGAGTACGTTTCAGGAGTAGAGCCACTCACATTGAAATTCAACTCAGCGGAAGCTTGGTGTTTGGCTGGACATGAGGCCAAGCACCTTCGCCAGTGAAGATGGTGTGTTTGTGGTACAACTGTTTAATTGAACTAGTACACTAGTAGTGGCGGACACCCAACCAAGCGCACCCAACAGTCCGCCATTAATGTCACTCCATCACAAACCACTAACGACAATTGCAGTTTGCGATTTAATTTTGGTAACCCGATACACGAGAGATCTGCCAACTTAGCAAAATGACACGTTTAAAAAACCTTAACGAAATGCAATAATCGACCAAATAAACCATTAGTTACTTTACTTTCTAGTTAAGTCAATATACTAAGTTTTTACTAACTACTGCCAATTAAGGCTTACTGAAATAATGCCGCCATCGATATCAACGTTATTGATGTTGATGAATAGTGGCTTGCGTTGTGCGATTGGTGAACTCATGATGACCAATGTGATGGCACAAGCGAGCCAAACACTAATTTGACACAATACACGCAAAGCATTTAAATGTTGAATGTAGAATTTGATGTGAAGTGATGTGTTTCTTAAATTTAATTATTTTTAAAATAAATTTTTTCATATATGTTGGGAATTGATTGATGACAAAGTGGAGGGTACAAAGCAGACAAACGGAATGCAATGTGAAGATGAGGCATTGAGAAGTGGCCAACGAGTGGTTGAAAGTAGGAAACAATACACGGCGGGCCGAGACGCGCGCTGCCAACAACTTGAAACTCACCGCGCGCCGACGCCACAACGGCACAGCCCGAGCACAACAACCAGACCCACCAAATGGCGTGCAGGGAAGCGAAGCACTGGCGCGCTCTAAGCCCGAGCACCGTTGGGGAATTTCAAAGATGATGCCATTGCAGCTCTCCGCCAATGAACTCGCTCGGTCGACGACTGGAAACACAGTGCCAGAGCAGTACTCAGCGCGTCACCACTGGTGCCAGGCGGATGAGACTACTGTTACCAGTGGTGAACTTGACACATGCGTTGCTCGGCTCCCCGCTATATTAGAAGCCACTCGATGCCACCAGGCACACTCACTGGGTCAAAAGCGAGCCAAGCGCACCCCATGCCGAGGCTTGGGCTCGATCGCGCCACTTACTAGTGCAACACAGTGAGGCAACAGCCACCTACCGTGCTTCTCACTCTCCTCACTTCTCACTAGCTTGTCGTCCTTTTCACATAGTGCAACACATTGAGCAACGTGACAAACACAACACTATTCACTTCACACCAATGCGGAAGTTTGCTACATCAACTAACTTTTCGAACCTCTTTGTAAACCCTTCCATTTCATTAAGCAATATTTTCCTCATTAGGGCATTTTAATCTTTGACAACAAGTCTAATTGCAATAACACATCCTTAGTTTAATCCGTAATCAGTTAAATTTCACAATAAAATTGTATAATTCGGGTTCCAATTGCAGTTTTTTAAATTTTATGGAACAAATAATTGTGAGTATGGAGCGTGTAGGGTAGTAAAGCAAATCGTTTTAGTTAGATATACCTGGAAAGTTTAGGAAGGGTTTCGAATAGGACTACTTAATAGTGGTGAACTGCGTGCTGTGAATTAGTGTGGAGGTCGACGTGCTCGCAGTGAAAGCGAGCTCATGTTGACTGGGTGGCATTTATATAGCCAAGGGCACTAGTACTCGTCGATCATAGCAGGCCAAACGACTCATTAGAATATTGACTAACAAGTCCAACTCCCTCTACGGTAGAGTGTAGAGTGTTTTTAGGGAAGTGATGGGTCCCCAGAATACACAATTGGCCAAACAAGTCGATAGAATGCCAGACACACCGCACAGAGGCAAGTAAGCAGATTGTAACGGATGCGCCATAAAACTTGTTTCGGTAGTCCGTACATACACTAAGTAGTTCAAACTAACAAAGTCTGTTCACTTAACATAAGATAAAAGAAATGTAAACAAAAAAACGAAAGTCCCTAGAGGTCTAAACAGATTTTACAAGCCATTTGTCATTGTCAGTAGCTCGTTGCTTTCATCAATCATAGTACCTGGCAGGATGCTAAACTAGTTACTTTTCGTATGCAACTTTTATTCTTTGTGCAAACATGCGATGAGAACTGAAACAGGCTGTAATGAGATAAAATAAAATCTCGGATTAAATGATTCAAATCACAAAACTTGTCACTGTGATTTAATGAGATAAAATAATAATCATAATTATACAATCATAGTATCACTAATAAATAAGTTACTGAAAACATCTTAAAGTTTTTCTCTTAAATGTCCTGTGAATTTTGTTGGCATATGCCACGAGAAATATAAATTGTCAGTTATATCATCTGAGACTTAAATTATATTTAAAAAAACAATCAAAATATTAACTCGAAAATGAGTAAAGTTGTTAATCCACTTCATAAACTAAGTGATACAATCACGGAGCTTGTCAAAGTTAGGATGACAGCGAAACAAAGTTGACAAGCACCGGGACTCATCAGACACATTGACAATGATGCACAAACACACATTCATCGCAGTAATGGAAGTAGGGCGATGAGAGTCAAGTCAGACAGAGCATCATAGAGACTCATCATCATCCAGATTACTGTGGACTTTCCAACTTTGCTAGTTCTACTGATTACATTTTTACTATAGTTGGCGTTATGCTATAATCTTTATTAATTGATGCCGCTTAATACCAACTCGAGTCTATAGAATAAACTCAATTGGCACAAACGAGTGTGCATTAACACCTTGCAGGGTATTACAAATTCCATTGTAGATTAGAAATAATGTTACAGTTAGATAAAACTTGTTTAGTTAATTTTTAAAGTAACGTGACTTGTTTTCGCACAGTAAAATAAACAATAATTGTGATATGGCATTAAAAATATTTATATTTAAACAAAAACATCTCAAAGTAAGTGAAAAGTGCACGAGTGTCTAACATTTAACTGGTTGAATGCTTTTTTATAGTTGGTTGAACACCAACCGATGCCTGAAATGATTACCATAGCTAATGACCATTTGGCACAATTGCTTATGACCAAGACAAAATGATGCAGTCCAACTATTGAGAGATATAGAATGTCTTTTAGATCCGTCGTTTTGCCAGTCATGAAACAATATTGTTGGATAAGTCAATGAATGATTAATCATAGCAAAGAATCCAATTAAGCGCAAACACGACTAGTCCATCTAAGATGAGCAAGTATTATTCTCGTTGGAAACTCTACACAGTACAAGAATCCAACATAATAATCAATTCTACTTAAACGTTAATCAAAAATACATTACCCGTCAATGACAAGGAGTCACTTCTTTACCACAACTCATGTATTTTTAAAGTCGTCTTTACCACATTAAATAGATATGATAGAATCGATTGAAGATCAAATTAAGTTTTCATCATTGTTGTTCCTACAAAATAAATAAATTACTGAACCCTCAGCTGACACTTTATACAAGTTGAAACAAACCTACTAAAAGTACTTAATATTTCCTGGTGAAAATAACAAAACAAGTTGAATCTTATAGTACACTACATGAGAGATTCTCAGTCAGATCGATGGCAGTTCTGGGAGAACTTGTAAACCTAATGGACAAGCAGTGTGAGAAAAGCAGTGAGACAGAATGTTTTTCACAGAAAAGAATTTTTCTCTTGGTAAACCCAATCATTATGTGTGCTTCTAGTGAAAGTAGAGAACAGTAGATACACACCAGCCACTCGACTAAAACGCCCAACAATGACAATTTAGACAATGCTTCTACTATACACTGACAAATATGTCTACATTCTCTCTCTTTTAACTGATTTATTAGATTGTTGTGTGTCGCTTCTTGTAACATATGTAACACAATCGTCTCGGAGCATTTTTATCAATTCAACTAGTTGAACTCTTGACCTAAGTTCAATTTCTTAATGACATCTTTCGTTAAGTATTCCCATTGATTGCCGAGTATATATATATAAAGAATATAAATTCAAAAATAATGCAAATATATAATGTATAATAAAGTCCCCAACAAATTTCTATTCTAAAGACGTAGAGTTAAATTGATGAAAACCTTTTGCAAATGTTTGCTTGTGAATATAGAAAAATTAGTGTCCTATCGAATGCATTTGTGCAAGTGGGCCACGGAGCCAGCCTCTTCGGTGACAAAACGGAGAAGTGACTTGGTGCGGACAGACTGTCACCAGCAGGCAGCGCGCTAGCCATTTGGATATTTGCTTTTCTGATCTACATGCTCAGGCCTCTAACATAAAAGAGTTGTCAGCCACTCACGCCTCCATTCACTCTCTTGCTTGTTGGCTAACTTTGCCAATGTCAGATATGATTAATAATTTATATATTAGATTCTGTTCAGTGAACCTCACCAAGGAAGCAACTGACCGCACTGGCAGTCACTGGGAGAGTGAGACGTGAGTGCCCCAAACACCGTACACTAAATGAAACATGCCTCATACTGCTCCATTCCTCAATTCTATCTATCGCCCTTGTAAAATTGATACTGACGATAACATTTTTTAAAATATTATTTTGAAGAAATGTTGACAAGACCGAATTAAAGTATAGAAAAACTTTGCCTGACACATTTTCATAAGAATAAAAAAGTAATTAAACTGCTTTCCATGGCGCATTTATAACTTTGCGAACCGATTAAAATGAGTCGTGAGGGTGAATTGTTATAACAATATTATTTAGCTTTCTTAATTGTCTCTGTTTTAACTTCAAAGACTTTTTAAAAGATCGTGACCCAAATATCGACGCTTCACAAACGTTTTGTCAAAACTGAGTAAATTGCTTTGAAAGTCGAATTGGCGCAAATATCTCGTGATGGCAAAAACCTGCTGTGTGATGGATCATACCTGACAGTGGTATTTGGATGGAGCTAAAAGCATTAAGAGTGCCTCCTGAGGGACACCCGTCAGTGATCGCAACGTGTCCGGATAGAGAGAGAGAGAGAGAGAGAGAGAAGACCATTCCACTGAGTGGGGGTAGATCGATTGTTGCACACAACTCGATTACGCTTGAGACCGTTTCGGTGCGAAAACCAAGTGCACGCACCAAACGCGCCATTTGTTTGCCAGCCAATTGAGTGTGAAAAGAGTCCAAGTCCGCAGGTCTCCAAGCCATCCATCATTGGCCACAGCAGTAATCTCGGGTGTTCCTAACTCCCCAACCATCACATTCTCCCCACCTAATAACCCTCCAATTCGAAACACTGCAACAAACAAACCGGAAAAACAATTCCTAAAATTGTTGTGCAAAACAAACTAACACTTTTCCTTATCATCATTCATCGGTCTATCATTTCCGCAATTCAAGTTTCCGTACCTAAACATTGTTTATATTCTTGAACCTTTAAACTTTCCACGATTTTACCTACTCGTTTAAGAGAATAATAAAACTAAAAATGGCCAATTTGTTTTAAAGTATAAATCAATTGGATTTTCTTTAGATCAAAAGAAGGAAGCAGTAAGCCCACTTTCAACAATAGAAATGTCAAGCACTCTGATTAAGCCGATTAAGATGCAGTAAGACACAGTAAGCACACAGGTAAATAATCTAGAAAAGTAGACTTCATTGAGTAATGTCTAGCGTACAAAGTGAATAGGAGAAACAATATGCAGGGTTACTAACTTAAACTACGATCAATTAAAAAAACAACTAATGTGTGTGAATATGTGACAACAGTAAATATGTATGTCACGTGAAGCAAAAGTTGTTGGAAAGTCATTGTGAGTGAGAATGAAAATGATGAAGCTCGAAGTATGGTGCGTTGTTGTCTAATGAAAGCTTGTTTTGACGCGAGCACACAATTATATTACTGATCGAGGGCAAGAACCCAAAGAGAATCAATCGATGGGTAGACGAGGTCAAGCAGTGGGTGGCAATTGGGTACTAGTGGAGCGCGTTAGTCCTATTAACCACTAATTGAGTTGACGCTCGTAATGTGTCACACTATGTCACACTGATGTCAGTGATGTGTCACATTACTACCAGTATGTCACTAAGCACATTTGCCAAGTTCAACATGATCCTTCCAACCAAGATACTGTGAATCTTTCAAATAACTAGCCATAGGTTTGGAACATATTAAACTATAATCTAAGGCGCGTAGCACACTAGCCGGACTGGGTGCTGCAAAAGTGCAGTGTTGCATTGCAGCATCATCCACAATCCCAAGAA
>WURS02251482.1:0-19378 GCA_011762765.2 Rhinocypha anisoptera | reverse complement strand
TAATGCCCCCCCCCCCCCCCCCTTCAACGTCACATAATCTTTTTTGAGGAGCAGCCGCCCGCTCCGTCGGATCGATGAATGGAAACGTGTCCCGCTAAGCTGAATTCCCTGTGTCCTAGGTTGAGTTCGTATTATTATACTGTCACCACTGAATCCTGTCGTCCATTTACTTAGAGATTCTTTCAATAAAAATATCGAATATTTATACAATGCGAATTTCAGCACAACAACGCCGGTGGAGAATCTTTTATGAGAGCCGCTAGCTATGGAAACAACTCGCAGATAATTATTTATGACATAAACGCTGAATCTGTCGTAAGTGATCTTTCTGGGTCATATTCACATATTAAATTTCTGAAATTCATATTTTTAAGCATTTAAAAATAAAATTACTTCGTAGAATTTTCTTACAGTTTCTAAGATCTCAACATAAGGCAATTGTTGAACCAAGATTAAAAAATCAGTAAGAAATTCATTATGTCTATAATGTTAACCATTGAACATTTCATATCATCTTCTGCTCTACTGTTTGGAATTCCTTCATGATTCACAGGAATTGCAAAGTCTATTTATCCTATGCATTATTCAATATTTTACTAAGACCACAAAGGAACAGGGGAAAATAATTGCCACTGTGCCACTAACATACAATATACTAGAGAAGTGATGAATATTTTATGATATCAAAAGACCTCTCGAAAGAATGAAATTTTAATTATTAGAATGATTAAATGAGACACAACTTTGAAATTCCACATAAAATTCCAAATTCAAAGTTGTGTCTCATTTAATCATGAAGCAGTTCCACGAAGTCACGCCGAAAACTATTTCCTATATTAGAATGATATTTGATCTTGTCTGGCAAATAAATAAGGATTACTTTCCGCTATATATTTCCTTTCTAAAAATGACTAGTAACGCTACATGCATTATTAGGTGTATTCAGGTAGATTTAACTGAGGATACTACACTGCTTTGCTACACTGTTTTGCTAGCAAAACTAGCATATAGCATAGCATATATGGCGTACACAGTGTAAAGTCAACGTCATATATTTATTTGCCAACCATGATAATGTTCCGCAATAATTTCCCCTCAATTCTATTTAAAATTGTGAAGAATAAGCAAAGGTAAGGTTATCTATGATTTTAATAGTAAAATGACGTCAATTTTCAAATAACCTACCATGGTTTCAACATGTAGTATCATGATCAATGTCTTAACCCTTTTAGTGCCAGGGGGCCGATCCATCGGCCCGATTTTTTGTTTAATAAATAATTTTTTATTAAACTGTTTAGAGGATAAAGATATTTAAAAAAAAGATTTTACTTACCCTAAAAGTGTTTGTAGTGTAAATAAAAGAATATGACGTTAACAAATTTATATTATATATTTAAATATGTAAATCAACAAATTCTAAGAAAAAGCCATGACAAGTTTCGCATATACCAGGTGATAGGGGCTGGCACTCAAGGGGATAAATATGGTCGGTTATTTAACTAGTGCGTAAATTGACGTGATGCATTACCATTAAAGTCAAGGATATTCCACAGTTTGACAAATTGATGCCTATGTAGTTTATGTTTCACTCTCACTTGTGATAAAACTTGTTCTGCTATCACTAAATGAGGAAAGAATGCTAATGCTACACAATAACAAGTAAGGCTTCAACTTCCTTTAATGGTCTTCCTTGTGACAAACTAATTTCTTTTCTCATATAAAACCAACTTGTTTATATAAATAATCTTTGGTGGTTTAGGGGAACAATCCACAAAATATATTGACAGATAAACTTGTTGGCTCCTTTTGCCATTGACTTTCCCATATCGTCTCTATGTATCTTAATGGTGGCTTATCTGATGGAAAGTAAATTTATGAGAGAATAAAGGGAAGTCGAAGAAAGGTAGAAGAGAATATCAATTTTCGTGTCCATTAGAAAAAAAGGAGTTTTCTAAAAAATAAATATCGAAATAGTGATTGTGTCTTACATATATTTACATATGAATACACATTCTTCTCACAATTTTAGTGGAATATGAAAGTAGAATAACGAAAACAAAACATAAAGCGTACTTTTTATTAGACAGATTCGGAGAATTAGAAGATTGGATTTAGAAAACTTGATTCATTCCTACTTTAAATGAATTATTATTAATGACTATTTAACTGATTCCCAAATTCTTTCATTCTTCATCCATTTGGTTCATTCGAACCAACTGGGTGAAGAATGAAATCCCTTATATCCTCTTCTGCCTGCCTACCTTGAAACGGGGTACAATTGAGTTTTATTTCCATGTTCAATTTATTTTTTCATTTTTGCTAGCATTATTTCCACAGTCTCCACCATTTTCTAATCTAAAATTGCATTACAGATAAGACCGAGATAATTTAACGTTTACTTTGAAATGCAATCCACCTTCTTACTCAGTGCCAATCTTCTAGCTGTACCTTCATTTATACCCCTATTTAATGTTTTACACTGTTCACCTCCACCATTTTGAATTTACTATACATATATTTGAAAACAGTAATTTGATTCAATCTGATAAATTTCAAATCAAAATAATACAATCTAATTATAAAAAATATATAGAAATGATCTCTAGGATAAATTCAAGTCCGGAAATTTGAAAGACTGGAAGAACAACGGAGTAGAGCTCAGGGTCATTTCAGTTATATATTTCATATTTCTATTAGTACAGAATCTATAGGCTAAAATTTGAAAAATATGTCCCAGTTCATCCTGCGGTAAAAGCACTGAATTATAACTTACAACCTTGTAAACAGCATACGCCTGATGAAAGCTCGGAATAATTTTAAGTTGTGCTTTTTGTTATGACGGACGTATACCTACAGAATATTTGACTCGATCATTTACGACTATGGCATCGTTGTATGTAAGTTGCTTTCAAACTAAAATTCCAAATTTTTCCAGAATCACTTCCACTCTCCGAAGAATTAATTTCAGAAAATTTAAAAGGGATCCACTTTTAAAATATTTTTTTTCTAGCTACTTTCATCTTACTGGTCAATCTTTTTTCTTTCCTTCATCGGGAGGGGACATTGGAGCTGCCTAAGCTGTGTTATTTAACGAAAGCCACAACCAATACCTCGAGGTTATTTTTAGGCCCTATATTATCTTGCTCATACCCCCTGACCCTATATTTTAACTCCTCTTTCATCACTTTACGTTCAGATGACAAATAAGGAACTAGAGCGATGATTTTTTTTCCACTTCATTCAAGCAAAAATTATATTCCTGCTTAATATATTCCTGTTCCAATTGGGATACTAATGTAGTGAATAGATAACCTTAAATATGAATTAATTTTATTTTCATGAGTAGAAATAGATGTGCCCATTTCATATGGTGTTGCGGATCTATTAATATCATGCCTTCTGCTGTTGAGGCAAATGTTTGTTTGAGAAAACCACTAGTGTGACGGGCGTCACACGAATAAAATAACTCACCGATATTTATTCCTTTGCCTAACGGCACCCATTACAATACCCAAAAATAAGTATATTATTCAACAGAAGTATAAATTTTTAATGAGTTGAGAAAACCACAATCTTTTTAACAAAGACAATATGCTCTGGTCATACATTTTTTACGTTGAGTGTGTAAGGAAAAATGTCCTACAAAATGAGCATATGGTCTCGAATAAGCACGTCTTCACAACTGTATCATAATGTTTTATGACTATCTACCTATCTTATGACTGAATATTATGATACAATAGTATCATGATGCCATACTGTCTAATGTCTCATTTTAATAAAATAAATTAAGCCATGTCTTGAATGGTCATAGAGATATTATTCGTATTTAGTTCCAAAGGAGGGAAGCATTTCTCCTTTCCAAGGGGTGATATTGCTAATATCCTTTTTCGTTTTTTATGCCATTGCATTTGGGATTATTAATGTTAAATAGTATTACTAAAATCGCAAATAAATGCAATATTTGTTCTCAATACTTTTTATTTCTTCTCATTAACTTAATGGTTTTAACAAAAAACTATATAGTTACTCATTATGTGAACCTAGTATTAAATTTTTAACACAAAATCATTTACAAGAATAATTTTATTTCATATCATCACCCTTTTTGAACAGATTTAAGCATAAAAAGAAGGGAACGAAGACATTATTGACAGACACAACCTTGGTGGAGTCATTTAATTTTTTCTGGGGAGCACAATTTTCATTTATTCAACCCATCAATTTAACATGATTACACACAAAATATGACGAACACCACCTTTTGTTGCTTCTTGAATGATATGGCGGAAAAAGTGGGACGCGCATGTGGAAAATATTGATTTTATGTGTGAATTCGATATTCTATAAATGTCTAGAGTAAATGCCTCGCTGAGGCGTGGACAGCTTCGGTTTGCGCGCAAAAATAATAAAAGGAAAACAGAGAGCGTTTCGGTCACTAATAAATTGGGATTTTCGAATAAAGCAGTCACACCAAATAAAAAGTATTTCCCCCTTTAAAGAAGTCCCTTTTCCCTATAGAAGAGAAAATGGCCTGGGCATTTCGTCACCAAAAAAGAGAAGTAATTGAATGCCCATTCACTTTAATTCATTCTCATTGAATAGAAACTATTTTATAATAAATTAAAGTAAATTTTATACTTCAACTATAAAATAATCATTGTAGGGTATTAATAGTCTCGTTAAAATCTAATTATAATTGTCAAAATTAATAATTCCTTATTAATTTTTATAATGAACTTTATATTTATTTATTTATTACTTTATATTTTATTAGCAATGGAGTGCTAGGGTTCCTATTTATAGCTCAGTGGAAAAGTTCCATAAGTGATACACGTTTAGTTTGAGACAGATTTGAGACAGTTTAACACATCGATGAGGGTTGTTTCTAATAAGATGTTAAAATTAAGAAAATCGAAGTTGTATACCAACTACATAAACTTGTGAAGATATCTGCGTATCTTTTAATGTCCTTTTCTATTAATTGGTGTACAAATGAGGTTAATGGATGACTGTCTTAAACTAATTTTTCATGCTGTCTTAAAATTATTCACGTTATGGAACATTATTCAGAAGGACTTTACAATAAAATCCCTTATAAATTGCCAATGGTTCTTTGCTTTTGAATATTCGATAAGGAGATATATTTCTAGAGAATTCGTAGAACATGAAATACTTTAATTATGAAATTTTAATTAACTTCCTACTAACATCCTTAAATCGATTCTACAAATGTATATTTGTAAAATACATCTTTAATACTTATTTCCTAACTTCTATCAAGTTCTTCGTCCTAAATATCCTACATATATACTTACTGTATTACCTAAGAGTTAGCCATAATTTCATATAAACATATATATTTTGGTTATTCTCGTTTGGCATAGTTCCGAAAGATATTTAATTACCGAATATTATGAATACGTGTTATTTTTATGAAATGTCAATATTAATATTTAGAAAAATTATGTACTGAAAGAGTTTTATAATCGTGTGTCAGCGATTATTTTATTATTTCATATATTAATTATTGCATATATTAATAATAACATTAGGAGAAAAACTGCTACATTTATTTAAAGAGTGGGTGATATGATACAAGAGAGCTTATGTAAATAAGATAAGTGAAGATTTTAATAGGTAGTACAGCCAAAATAACTATAAAGTAAACGGCAGAAACGATAAAATGCGAAGGGTGTTGAAGCGTCTTTTACAAGGTGGAATTTTATGAAAGCGAGACAGAGGGGAGAAAGAAAGTCATTTTAGCTGCGAGCATGGATCCCTAGCAATTGGAATGGTCGAGAAGCAACCTTTACCTAATAGGATCCTAATACGTAAAATTCTAGTTGCGTACTTTTTAGCAAATTCTTACGCTAAAAAGTTGTGTCTTGCAATTTTATAATAAAAATCAAACCTTTGGCCTAATTTCTGTATTCAAAAGACAGAAAAAGTCTGTATATATACTTAATATAAAATTTTCTAATTCGTTGCAAACGACTAATGAAGAGTCGTCAATAACTATTTAATCGTAACGAAGGTGATTCATTGCTTTCACTCCTCTTTTCATAACTTTCATTTATTCATTTAATGTAAATGCCGCAATTATCTGAGCAACATAAGACAGCATAAAAGTAGTGTATCTGGTATATGGTGAATAATCCTATTCTGTTACTCCAAAGGTAACATCTGCAGATGCTAGGTCTCATCAGAATTTGTGTGAATATAAAGTATGGGATCTTCCTCCAAGTGCTGGTCAGCAAAACAAGCAAGCTCCCCGCTGGAGAAATTCCAAAGGGGAAAAGAACAAAGGCTCCCTCTCACCTATCCCGCCCAATCTCCCAAGGACCGTCCTTCTCTCCACTCCGTTTCCTTGTTCTCAAGGATCTGTTCGAAGAAAATTGGCTCCAGGTTTCCATTTAGATGAAGAAGAAATGAGACGGAAAACTGTTCGATAAGAGATTATTTACTCCATAGAAATCCAAACGATTGGAATGACCTGCTGAGTTCTTAGTATTCCCTCAATCTCCTTTTCATCCTGTCCCACAGAATTCCACTCACACTATATATAGTCAATATTAGTCAAACGGCAAGAATCTATGGTGAATCTAGGTTTCTTTAGATTCATTATTCCGTGCGAGCGAGGATGCTTTTTATCATACGAGTTATCACTCGTACCATAAAATCAATCTGATATATTCACAATGTGCTATATTTCAAGAAGTTAATAAGCCAAGACCTAAATCCCTGTGGAGCCACAGGTGCCATTTTCACTTAGCCCAAATTTATACTTTGGTTAGGAATCCAAAGATTCCAATCGTTTCAAAAATCGTTTATATCAAGTTTAAGGATGTTATCTTCAAGATATTTAAATCTTTTTGCATTCATAGTAATATTATGAGGTATTTGCAGACATTAGGTATGCATATTTCAGAAATGTTCAAATTTAAGACTCTTGTTTAATTGTGAGGGATATTGGTTATAAATTGCTGCTGACGCGTGACATTTACTTATAAAAGCTTCATATTAGTCGGTTTTTATAAAAGACTTTTGCTATTGCTTCCTCGTTTGAGTGGAATCGTTTTTCTCATGGTTTAAAATTTTTAACGCATCTAACTACGCCAGGTTAACTATATTTCAAGCTGAATATTGCTTTTTAATTTTATAGATTATTTTAATTATTATAGATAAAATGTTCATGAAATCCATATCAACGGTCTTTAATTTGACTTTTTACCAACATCTCGACCAAAGACACATAAGGCAGAGTTATTCAGTTTCTGAACAATCAAAGTTAATTGATTTTCGCTAATAGGCTAGTTTCACTTTACTTTTGAAATTGAGCCAGTAATAATTTTAGGAATTCTGTGGTTAAACCAAAATATTGTATTCAATATACGACATTACATACAATATACAGCAATACACGACAATATACGGCAATACATGACATTCAAACAAAATTTAAGACAAAGATTTCAACTAGCTCTAAAACTAGCCATGAAAATATTTTTTTAATTCAAACATTTTCTTTTAAATCGTCATTAAAGGAAAGTTAGGTGTGTCCTATTGATTACGAGTTATGATAAATTTTATAGTATTCCTGGGTAGTGAATAAAAGACGACTAGCCGTATTTGGAAACGTACGTAAATTGGAAGCAATAAATATTTCACCTATATTTCCCTAGTCGACGCCTCCAATATTACCCTCAACGTTCAGCGCTCTTTCCTGAAGCATAAGACTCCTACATCCTACACAGAGTCCATTAGGTGATATTCTTCTGAGGGCTTCGGAATACCTCAGGTTCTTGAGCAATGAACAAATGTCAGCCAGGTAAACGCAAGGAAGAGGTTAGATTTAAGGGGCGTCGTTTAAGTAGTATTTAAGCACTTTTCACGAGACCATCGTGTCGAAGCAAAACTCGGCTTTCATTTATCATTGAAAACATTTCTGAACTTGGATTCTATGGCGGTCCTTTGTTTTACAGAGTGAAAACTTTCCTCAGTCTTAAAGCTTTTTAGACTTTTCTTTAAAACAATATATGTTAATAGATACTGATTATGGAATTTTCAGGTTGCCAACGTTGGTTCATCTCAGAAATGACTTTCAACAATTCCTAGAGATGCATCAAACCCTCACGTTAGATGAAAAGTGCTACACTTATGTAACTTATGTACAGTATATCAAATTACGCGAAAGATCTAGATTAGGCTGGAGTAACTTGTGCTATTTAAAAATATATTTCAACATAATGCCTCCGGATCTTTTTTCCCAGTCAGAATTTTCAGCGACGGCCGAAGAATGTTAGATATGCACCCAAATGCTAAATGAATCTTCTGAGGCAACGGCAGAGGAAAGAGCGATGTTACTCATGACTTCGATTTGATATTCTCATCTATTAGTTATACCACGTAATGGGCTCATAAATTATAATGGTCATCACGAGTAGAGCTTCGGATACCTCGGTAATTACTCAGCAAAGTTGAGAAAAAATATGATACATAAAGAGTAATAGATAAGTTTATTCAGGATAGAATCATAAGAAAGCAAAAAAGCACAATCATAAAATTAAATTAAGAGAGTAGCCAAATGAAAAGTTTAGAGGGAGTTTAATTAAAAGATGTTATCGAAGGTTTCACACAAACGTTATAGACACACAGATCAACTGATTTTTTTACTAAAGAATCTGTGTGATGAGGTCATATCAATAAGTCTCTAAATAAACTACGATAAACTTAACACTTGAGCTTCGTCATTTTACTTACAATGTGATCCCTTGAATTCGTGGCTACGAAACGCAAGTGAGTGGAGACAAAGAACAAGTTTCATGTAGGTTTAAAAAAAAAGGTGTCATTTCCCATGGAAACGTTCAATCCTGTCATCGAGAAAAAAAGAAATTTCACCGCATCCCTTTCACCGTCAATCCCACGGTTTCAACGGGTCCTCGAGCGAAAGGGAACTCCACGTAGCGTCACCCGCAGCAGCATGGCGTCCCTTTCGATCTTTTTCCTTACTGGGGACACAAGGCGTAGCAGGAGGAGGAAACGATGCAGTTCGGTGGGAGAGGGAGGAGTGGTGGGTGGGTGCGACGCACGGACGTGTGGATGCACCCATCCTCCTCCGGGGCTAGCTCAGCGGCCTCAGCGGCGTCGGCGTCTCCCCTCCCCCACGACGACGACTTCGACGCCGCGCCGACCGTGGCATACGTCGCCGTCGATGGTCCTGCATCCTAAATCCGAGTGCCAAATGGACCGTTGCCACGCTGGTGGGACGGCGGGACAATAGAATGGAACGGTTCCGGCCCGGACGCTTCGTTTTGTTTTTACTTTTGCGGCCATCCTCCTCCTCCTTCCTTCCCCCGAAGGTCCCCTCCCCTCTCGGCCGATTAGTCCCACCAGGACGGAAAGCGAGGGGATGAGTCGAGGGGAAAATCGGTACGACGCTCTCCCTCCATCTATCTCTGCATCTTATTCAATTCTCTTATACGCACTCCGGCCGGCGGACTTGAAGAGTTGAACAGGTATTACTCCGGGCGAGACGAACTTGAAAATTGTCATGCATAAGATTCCTCCAGACTCACCGGGATCAGTTAATGAGCCACGTTAAGGGCATCATTTCAAAGGTTTGGAGGAAAATTTATCACAACATGAGCCATTATATCCTTCTAACAGTTTCATTCGTGTAAGAAGTGTTTTGGAGAAAAAATGGGCGGAGTGACAAACACATCAGAAAAAGAATTGCGTCAGCAAAGGATAGATAAATTGTCTTTATTTCGGAGCGCGAGGAGGAAGCGGTGTAATTAAATTAGACTTTAATAGGTAAAGAAAGTTAACACCTTCTTATGGAGTATAGCGTTTAATGATCCCGGAAATGGAGCCTTGATGAAGGAAGAAGAGGGGTGGAGGCTTTTGCGAAGTAGATTTAGGTGTAGAAGGATAAATGATAAAATGGATGTACACGAATGAAAATGGACAAGTAGTATGGTAGGCGAGATAAGGTACTTGTTAGAAGTTGGAAGGAAACAAGAAAAGTTGATGGAGATACACAGGGAGGGTAATAGTATCCTGAAGTCGATATTAGAAGAGGTGGTGTTACTTTCCCCAGATAAGGAGAGGTTAAGATGAGAAGGGCGTTTCAGACGTCTAGTCTAAAGTAGGCAGAATTGAGAACTGATTATAGCCGCAAAAAATACAGCTGTTGTTTGGAGTTGTCAACAACCTACTATACGAGAATCTAGACTTAATCAAAAGAAGCGCATGCTCGATTTGAGTTGCACCTAAGTGTGCTAAGATGACGTGTGTGTCTGTGAAAGGACATTGTATTCTGACCGACCGAAGAGTCCTCAACACAGTATTATGAAATTCTCAAGGTTGTAACACGAAAGGCGATATTACCATACCATACGGCTTGAATACCACTTAACGAGTGGCGAGTTAAGTTTTCCTAGGAATGCTATATTCAAGAATCAAATAAAACATCAATTCTGTCACAGATCCTAGGGCTCCCTCCCTCAATGCTGTTTACCTATTAATGTGTAACCACCACGATTATTTGCCAAATAGTTATCTTTAAATTAAAGGTATGGCAGTTTTCATTAGACGACTTGCTCTTTGTAATTTAACAAAATTTTACTCCAATGCATTCGCCCAGAAACAAAGAGATGGCAGGGATTTTGCAATCGTAGGAGAAAGTAGTTACAGAGTCGTTTTTGAAACCATATCAAATGAAACTAAGGAAAAACATTGGCATACATTTAATATATGATTGCCCACACAGCGATTAAAGATTAGACCAGAAAATCTCTGAAAATACACTAAATATAAAATGCACTTCGACAATCTTCAGATGCATAGAGATTAAATGCTAATTGTTATCTCTCAGTGGAATATTAAGTTCAAAATTTTTCAAACGTGTTCTCTGATAAAAGATAAAAATTCCAAATCCAGTATGATAGAAAAGAAAAATCAGTGAGGGAAAAAGCTTTTTATACATAAATATAAGACTGTAAAGTCATATTTCTTCAGTGCCCATTTACAATTCCCCTTTGAAAAATATAATTTTATTGTATAAAGAGAAAAAATGAAAGATCGATAACTTTAGTTGAGATTTAGCTGTAATAAATTGACCCTTGAACTCTAATAATAGCATAAATAAGGTTACCCGATAAATTAACAGACCTTGAACTAATGCCAGATGAACGAAAGATGAATGGCAGTATTTGGCGAAACCTACACGATGAAAAACGATTGAAATTAACAAACCGCGACTGACAAGACCCTTCCTGAACGCTTGAGTGAGCCTCTCTCCCCTCCTCACTGTGGTGCGAACGATGGCCATTCGACTGATCCGAGAATCCCAGTTGGTTATGAGCGATTGCCTTGCAGTTTGCATCTCCCGGCTGCAAAATACGATTGATTCCGCTTCGTCTCCCCTGCTAAATGACGCGAGAGGTACCACTTCCTGTTTAGGAACGGCACAGGCGGTCGACTGCCATGTGCAGAAGGATCGGCCATTTCTATACGAGCGTATGTGTTCTCCTTTCGGAAAATCCACTTATTTTGAGGGAAATTGATCGCGAACTCTTTGTAAATTTCCTCTCTAAATTTATAATCTGGGAAGGACAAATTTATTCCATAAATTTTCTATTTCATTATATAAACTTTTGGGGAATTGGAATAATTGTTGGGAAAGATTTTTCGGATTTCACTAACCATAAACTGTCATATAGTAGTTTCAATCGATAATCGACATTGCATTCCAAAGAAATAATTAGTCTCTTAAAGTAGATCCTCCTATTATTATAAAAATTATTCCCAACCAGTTACTGTCTTCAACCCTACGGTTGATTTGACAAGAGGAGCTCACTTAGTATTAATCCCAACAGCGTGTGAAAGTTCACATATCAGTGTAGGAAGGCCAGTTCCTTTTCCAGATAAAACGTGTGACTTAGATGAAAACATTTTATACAACTAGAAAAACAAGTAGTTACTTATTGACAAAAAATTTGAATAATAGATATATTAGTATATATTTCAGCAGTTTAGAAAATCTCTAAGAAATTCAACTGTGACGATGATGATACGTAATCTTCCAGTTAAAGTAGGATTTTGATGAATTCCAAAAAAGACCGAGATCCGTCCCAATATAAATCCTTCTTCATTTGGTCATACCTCCTACCTGCCGTCAAATCCGTCCTTTTAAACTTCAAATTTTCTTCTACCTATACCTCGATAACCCAACATTCTACCCTCTACTGTCTTCAATATAACATTACCTCTGAGTATCCCTTTCATCCATCTTTTCTGTCTCCTTCGTGTATCCTTAGGCAACCGCCTCTCCTTCCATGCCTTTCTTACACTTGCTCGTTTCTTCTCCATTCGTTTTACCTACTCCACCATTTGCTACACCCTCATAATCCTCCAATCTATGCCTCATCATTCTTTCTCTTAGAGCCGATTTTAGATCAATATAGCGCTTCGCTTCATGTGAGAGTTTTCACTAATCTCTTCTTCAAGTCCTTCCTAATGGTAGCTATTATTTTCGCAAAACTATCTTTTTCTAACTCAATTCTTCGTCTATATCCTTGCCTTTTTCCTCTATGAGGTCACCCAAATAAATGTAAGCCCTCTTAGTTTATTTTACCTTAGCCTCCCTAGTTTAAGGAAATCTCAACAAGGACTGCAGTACATTGACTGAAGGGCTAACCAGAGCTTGGTTGGATTGGTGGCGAGCTTGGTCAGGAGGGACATCCCTGTTCTTCTCCTTTGCCCCAATACTCCCATTAATATTCACCAATATCCATCAATATTCCTCCACGTAGTCTTTATATCTCTCCCTAGTTTATTCCTGTTCTTCTGTCAGTCTTCCCAGGTTTATCTATTATGTCCTGTTCTATTACTCAATAAGGGCTACAGTTTCATCTAAGCTGTATCGATCTCTTTCTGCCTCTGTAATTTTTCCATGTACTCAAACTGGTCCTTCCAACATCCCTTCTTCACCTCCTCAGCCTCTTCATTCTGTTAATTATTTTCCACGTGCTGTGGTGACCTACCTCGTAATAAATCTAGTCTTCCACACTCTATCCTTAGCTATATAATTAGTCAATTGAGTGTAGTACGTTTAAGAATATCCCTTCGTAAATTAGCATCCGCCACATCTGACTTAATAAAACATTCGGCGAAAGGAATTCTCGGCAGCAGATGTTAAATAATGTAATTCTCAAATGACTAAATTATTATGTCTACCAACTACCTTCTTGATATATTTAATTTCACTAGCTTAGTTGTACGTAGCTTCCTCAATGACACAGGTGAAGGACTAGATAAAAGTCCAAAACATGGCTATTGAAAGGTCAAACTTTCTGTTAAATTGAAACTGCGGATTGCTTCATAGAAAATCATCATATCTCTTCGATTTACATGAATATGTCACTTTTACTCTTAAACCTTTGGCATACATCATCTGTAATTGACTTTACTACTTTTCATAATTCGGATTCTGAATATCTATAGTATACGTAAGTCGCCCTTTTTTGTACTCATCACGGATTTCTAGATGTCCAAAATTGAAAGATAGAGACGGGTGGACTTTTAATTTTGGGAACAAAACTGAATCATTACCTAGGTGTTAAATGTGGCGAATACAAAGGGCCATCAATCACATCTCACACATTTTTTTGGCCGATTTTGGCGTTTTGGGACGAGACATTCGTGAATATGAACCAGTCCCCATATCCACACATTCCTATTCTGACATGCCGAATTCCTTTTTTTTCTTGGTTTTGTTTCAAGTCTTGTTTAGCTATTTGGCTCTTCAGACCGGGATAAAGGGTATTAAAGTATGTAAATGGGAGAGGAGATTCCTTTAAAGAGCCCTTCAATAAAAACTCCACTAAAGTCAATTGATTTCATAGTCGGAAAAATTGTAAAGTAACCTAAAATTTCGTAAACACTCTTGACTAGGTACAAGCACTTGCTGTTAATGAAACCTCACCATTTGCGTGTTTATAATCTATAATAGATTAGCTAGAAAAGCGCTCTCTTCTAAAACAAAAAGAGATTACTTCAATAAATTCCTTGTTGAAAAATTACCACCTCCTAGTGTAGTCACTGTTAAATTTACCAAACTCTTTTTTAAATTTTTTTAGCTTTAAGAATGAAAGGGGATCACCGGGTTTTTAAAGAAAAGAAAGTAGTCGAATTAACAACAAACTTTCCTTGTATTATAGGAATATTACAAAACAGTACAAATAAAATCATAGCAAAGTTTGCACCTCCAGAGTATTGCATCATATAATAAGCAGTATGATATCCTAATTAGAGATAAATCTGGAAAATCCTAGAAGTGCTCCAGTCCTATTAAATACAAGGAATAAAAGAGACATTACTTTCACAATATGTTGTAATAGATTTTGTAATAAATTAAATAATAAATGTTTTTTTATATTCGATATTTTCAGGCAGAACTATGTGGAAATCCATTTCTGAGAAATAAGATTTACTTAGTAGAATCTTAGTGGAAAAATACGTAGGTAATACGTAAATATTATTTCTCAATGTTTTTTTAATTATTCCTGTAGCCAAGGAAAGTTATCTAACCGTCTGACCTAAATAACTAAGCTTCATGCGTGATTAGTTACATATTATGCGTGGTTAAAACTATGAAAATTATGTTGCCAAGATGGAGGGTTAACGGCCTTGTCTCAGTCGACTCGTCTAGTTGCCAAAAAACTCTTTATTCACATCGTAAGAGGATTGATGACATAGTTATAAGTGGTACAGAAGTTAAATTCATTGTTCGCAATTCTGCCAAATTTAAAGAGATGCCATTCATAGCTAATATTTTTTTAAATGAAAGTTGTCTTGAACTTGAAAGAGCACTACTAATGCTGAGTACTTTGAGTGAAAGTATAGCACCCAGAGGCAGTATGAGTGCAGCTGAATGCCCTAACCTTCAAAAGGAAATATCTTTCTGTGGTTTCACCAAAACTGTCCCAAGGTTTGAGCGCAAGAGAAGAATCTACATCCAACTCAGTTTCAATGTAATAGAAACATCTAAATCTATTTCTGGAACCTAAAGAATGTGAACTAGACAGAATTAGACAAAGCGTAGACCGCTGTAAAATAGTGAAAGCAACGATAAAATACCAAGAATACTTTATTCTTCTTTTGAAGTCACGTTTTCGTCCATTAAAATATAATTTCAAATATTCCTAATGCAATTAATTTATTTGTTCGTGTAATTAGCCCATAGCTAATAATTTTTGGGAAATAGAATCCCAAAGCAATATGTCATATAGATACCTCATATTCCTTTCCAGTGATTACCAAAAGGATTTGTCCAGAAACACTCAGGGATGAATTAAAATTGGCAAGAAATCATAACAAAACGAAAAATTCATTGTGTAAAGGGTCCTTGCCTTCGATCCAGCTTGCCAACTCGCTCTTAATATTTCCCATGTCCTAAAGCGCGGCTAGGAACGATATCGAGTCTCCCAAAGGGAAGCCAATGAAGTCTCAAAGACTGCCCATGACGTGGTCCTTGGGATAAGTGAATATGCAAATGCCTCAAAATTCTTATGCCTACTCCTCATTCAGGGAAATTATTTGAAAATGGAAATATATTATTACGAATCGATAACGAAATTTTGGGCACCAATCTCAAATGTAGAGGTATGGATTAAAATGGAATGAGAACCTTAAACACCGAAACATGAAATTAAACCACTTGCACCTTTGGAAAAAGGCTACGAGTGTAAACTATTATAACAACTGAAATTGTTTTACGATTTTTATCTTTTATGAATAGAAATAAATGCAAAATATGATGGTGGGTACAAGCAAGTTCCACTTGTCAATAAATAGCGATGATATTCAAAGTAAATATACAAAATAAAAGGACACCCTAAATTATGCTACTCTCACTTATTCATTTATCCAGTCTTGCCAATTATCTGTAAGACATTAAGATAACTAAATTAAGGGTCCAGAAATGATCTGACCTTTTTTCGGACATTATCCTCGTAATTTCATAAATAAAAGCATCTTACGCAATAAAAACCTTTGCTATTTGGTATTAGGAATGCCATTTCCGCACTTATACTAATAATGACGAAATCTACTAAAGGGAAACTAAAGCAGACAGTCACTTGGTCAATGACCAATACATTACTTGGAAGGAAATTCAGACGTATTTATGTGCTGGAAAGTATCACGGCTGTTTCAAATTAAATTTAACAGTAAACACTTAGAATCCACTAGTTTTTATTAGATGAAATTAATTGTTTCACTAGGTTTTTGGAGGGTTTCAATTTATGGTTGGTTTAGGAGATAATATATATATTATATGGAAAATACATATAATATGGTTGAGGAAGAAGATACAATATGGTTGTGGATGATGGGACGGAATGATAAAGATCTTAGGGAGACATAAAATGATTGGACAGCATGGAAAGATAGGTTTAAATAAAAGTTGTGGGGAAAAATTTTCCAGTGATGATGGATGTGAACAATAATTAAATTAGCGGATATCCGAAAGGGTTTACAGACAGTATGGCAATCTATAACAAACAGTTTCAGGCGTTACAAGGGGCGATTTTTCCATCATGCAGTTTCAGATCATAAAAAACTACTATTCCACATAATTTATTTTACACTACAATGGTTTCGCCACTGAGCAGGATCATCCGGTGGCATGAACACTTGATGATGCTGCTCAATGGCGAAACTAAGGTCGTGTAAAATAAATTGTTGTGTGGAATAGCAGTGGTTTATTATCTGCAAATTCAGTATGGTAGTCGGTGCCTTTAATTAAATTCAAAGAAGAAAATCACTATTTTTTAGTAATAATTGAACCCAATCGGGAAAAATTTTTGCTTGAGAAAAACTCAGAATTTCCGAATTTAATAAGTTGCTCTGTCCTAAACTGGGAATAGTATTTTGTGTAATTGCTCAGCTCCTGTAATCAAGGCAGTTCGAACACAAAACGTAACGAAAATTCCACGTGTCCTGAACATGATGGTACTTACAAAACCACAAGACCGGCTGACCCTGCAGTCGCAATCATATGACTCCAGGGAACCATGAGCCTCGGGGAGGTACGCGTGGCTTTGGAGACGGGAGAGAGGAGAAGGCGTGGGGGGAATTAGGTGGGGAGAGGAAAGGAAAAGGGCGGTCGGTGGAGGAGAATGAACCATTATAGAACCCCAGGGACAGCAAAATGAAAACACCGCATCCGAGCATTCAGTGATAGCCACCAAACCTGACAACGGCACGCGACGTTAACAACGGCGCGATCACTCGTGTACATTCTTGTTCACGGCAGTCAAAGACAAGAATCAAATTTTGGGCAAAACCCAGCTTTGTATCCGCCTAATCATGGGAAGCCATTATGCACCTGTCTGACTGCACGTCAAATTGACAAAATGGAGCTGAAGTGAGTTAGCGAGTTTCGTGCTCTAGACTTAGAGTTTTGCATGATATCCTCTCATTTCAGTCTCATCTTAAATAAAATATATTGGACGCCGCGCGGTAGGGAAGACAAATTTCCAATATTAGTGAGGAAGCGCACATAAGAAGATCCATCACAGTCGCTGAATCGAAAATTTCGAATAATAGTTTTTAATTCATAAAAATCATTGTAAATCTAAACAAGGGTACTCACAGTTTTCTTATACTGCCGCTTATCCTCAGTGATATGACAAAGAAGTTAAGAACTACAGATTTATTCCTATCGTCAGTCGTAGCAGGAAGTAAAAGGGCACC
The DNA here is from genome assembly GCA_011762765.2 of Rhinocypha anisoptera. Lineage (NCBI taxonomy): Eukaryota > Metazoa > Arthropoda > Insecta > Odonata > Chlorocyphidae > Rhinocypha > Rhinocypha anisoptera. The sequence continues at coordinate 1,615 of WURS02251482.1, read as the reverse complement.
AGTCTATAAGGAACGGTGATTATATAATGGAACTTAAGAGGCGATTAAAGTATTTATCGTTTTCTTTGAGTCGAATTATTTGAATAATTACGCCAAATGCTACAAACTATTATTCTCTCGGATTTCTGGTGTCGGGATTTCTAACGATTACTTTGACGGAATAATGCCATTCTATTGCTCCCAATTGGATGGCATTCATTTGTATAATGATGAATAAATCAGTTTTTGCTGGCACTAGACTGCACAGGACGTAAATTAATTCTGAAATAATTTGTAATATCTTCCGTTAAAACTTACACGAGTTTCCAGGAATGTAGACATATGAACATCGTTCCGTAGGTGAATGTTATCAGTCATTTGAATAGATGACAATACAAACTTAAATTTGCTAAGTACTCATAACGAAAGTACATTACAATCAGCATATTTCGGTTTTGAACAAACTTCTTCGACGATATCCACAAACCAGGAGTCTATTTGCATCATGAGAACTCCCATGGGACTATAGATAGGGAATCCGAATTTGTATGAGAGCGCTTAAAAATGACATGAAATGTAATTTCCTTGAATGAAGGATGAACTGAACTGTATTGTTAATTATTGAGGTACATAACCGCATCTAAATCAAACCCACCCACTTATCGATTCTCTCTAGCAGTATCCTCAATGGGAACTGAAGTGAATAAATTGTAGCGCGATCGCATATATGAATCATAATTTCAGAAAAAAATTTATGTAAGCGTTTATATTACGTTTTTCGTGAAGTTCAGAAGTATACAACAGTCTTTCATTGACTTTTAGTAATGCATATTTTTCCCTTGATTCTTCCCGCACATTTTAATACCATGATTTCAGGCAGGATTTACTTAACTCTACGTAGGTACTAATTAAAAAATTAGTTAAAGTATAGAAGTTATGGAAAAATCTCATCTATTTCCTGTTGTGATAAGATCATATCCCTAAATTCAGTAATAATGTTGGAAGAGTCGAATCTCAACTTCAAATGAAGGCCCACGATAGAATCAATCAAAGACATAGTCCATGTTTCACCTTCTATTGCACGATAGAAGTGCCAATCCACATTCATTAAGATTTTTCACATAGTCACAATCCGTAGAACTAACCCGAATTTATCGCTATTTTCCTTTGACATTTCAATGGAAGACTTAACGATAACGAATTAGTAAAAAGTAATTAGGGTCTATTAAATTATCTTGTCAAAAGCGCTGGTCAATATGTATGGTTCAAATTTCCACGATATCCAAGGTTAAATACGTAAAAAGTAAATAATAAGCGTTTCGTGGTTGCAACCGCCATCTTCACTGTTGATGACCGAACGTCCTTGAACGTCAAAGCAAGCGGCGGCGGAGCGAAGAAACACGAATTAATCCTGAGCAGACAAAACAGTTAGGACAAATAGACCAAAACATCGGCTATAAGGACGAATATAATTTTAAGCTTCAACATTGCGTAATCACACCAAATGAAGAAAGGAGGCGCTCTCAAGAGAGGCAGGCCTGGGGTCAAAGGCAAGGAATCAGCGAGGACTGTCATCATCCATTGTTGCCTATTTCGGTCGCCACAATGGCACGGTGTCCCAATACCAGGGGGTCTC
>WURS02251373.1:0-19379 GCA_011762765.2 Rhinocypha anisoptera | reverse complement strand
TTATGTATTTAAATAATCTGTTAAATTGATTACAAATACGTCTGTTTAAATTAAGTATTTTAATGATAAAATTAATTGATTTTTTTGCATTTTAAATTTCACTACCTTAGAAAATTTGAACAAAAAAATAAAAGTACAGGAACCGGTCGAAAAAGTTGAAAATCAAGACCAAAAAGTATATGAAGTTAAGAAGAAAGAAGAAATGAGTGAAGAAAAGAAAGAAACTGTGACTAGACCAATTTCTTCAAACCTTCATACGGATGAAGATAAATCTGCAAAACAGAAAACAAAAATTCAAAGGAAAGTTGGGTCATCTACTTGTGCTCAACGTAAGGGTAAGATTTTGTAAATTTAATTAAATTATTATAACTAAAATAAAATTTTGATTATTTGTAATATTGGTATTTTTTACAAAAAATCCAAATAGGTATCAAAAGGAGAACTGACAACGATAACCGTAAGTTATGTATTTAAATAATCTGTTAAATTGATTACAAATACGTCTGTTTAAATTAAGTATTTTAATGATAAAATTAATTAATTTTTTGCATTTTAAAATACGACGATAACAATAAATCATTTTGTTAAATTCAAAATTTAAGTTGTTAGTAAAATTAATTTAAGTTGCTTTAAATATGTTGGTTCAGTTGAAGTGTATTAATGATTAATTTTTTTAATTTTAAAAATTTACTACCATTCGTCAGATTCGTCAAACAATGGAGAAAACCAGCCAATTGACGAATGGAAAGTGAAAGCTATTATTGGCGAAAAGAAGGGTAAAAACAACGAAACGTTGTATCGGGTTCGCTGGTACGGCTGTTTGCCCTACCAAGACACTTATGAACCAAGGGAGAATTTGACCAATTGTCAACAAGCTTTGGAAGATTACGAAGTGCAGAAAGCAAAGCGTTTCACTGCGGTAAGTTTACCAAAGATGATCAAAGTTGCTCTTGACTCACACCCTCACACCACAAATCATCTCTTATTTAGGAAAATCATCCACATATTGAGGAAATTCTTGAGCGCAAGGTGAAAAAAAATGGCAAGAAATCCGTGGAGTGCTTCATTGTTCGTTGGCGCAAATTTGGAAGCAAGGGGGAAACTTGGGAGCCAATCGAAAACTTGAACGGCTGTCAAGCTTTGATTGAGAAGTATAAAGCTAAAGCCAGAGAAGAGAAAATCAAGATGAAGAAATCAAAAATCTGAAGGCAACTGAAGGCATCTTTATAATTAAGATTTACGATTTTTCCTATTTGTTTAAATATTAAATGTTAGGCTGGCAAGACATATGCATTTTAATGCTTAATTGTCTTATAAAAAAACATTAATTGTGATTTCAAAATCTCAATTCAGTACTTTCTGTGAAAACCAAACAAACCGAAGCTTATCTCTACTTCTTTTCTATGCTTATTCTTACCGATAATACTTTATATATTTCACATTTTTATGTACTGCTTTATATTACCATTAATTATGTTTTTATCTATATCTATATTTACTATAAATTTATATAAAATTTCGTTTGCAACTGTTTTGCTTGGATTTTAATGTTTGTATGCTTGTTTTCACTGACTACAACATACTAACTGTCTGCTATAAGGTAAAACGTGAGACAATTTTACAGATATAATAATAAAATTCAATTTATTTGACAATAACGATAAAATTTCAACACCAAGAGAGTTTAGTTGTCTCAAGTTTTACACTTGAGTTTAAACTTTAATTTTTAAGAAAGCGCTTTAACGCCGTCTGCCTCTTGTAAAAACGACTGCAAAGCCGCCGAGGTCAAACTTGAGTTAATTTAAAGGGTTATGCAAAACTTTTGAATCAAATCGATCAAAATTGGAAAAGTTTAAATTCTAAATCAAATTAACCGAGAATTCGAAGATTTATCTATAAAAATTTGAATCGAATTGGAATAAAATTTAAATTATAACACAAAATGTTAGATTCGAATTGATTAAGAATTCAAATCGCAATAGTGAAAGTTAGATTCAAATCGGTAACAAATTTGAATAATAACAACAAAAGTTAGATTTGAATCGGTTAAGTACAGTGGAAGTAGCGTAACTTTCATAATACAAAAACGTGTGTGGCAGAATACCAAAAAATGACTAAACATAAAACATAGAAAACCACGACCATTTTATCATATTATATATAGAAGATGTGTACTCCAACTGGCTAACTAAGTTCTTCAGTGTGATACTTACTACAAAATGTTGTTTTAGTAAAGAAAACTAAATTTAGAGATAGAAAAAAAGTAGAGAAAGCTATTAAGAGACCTATCAAAACTACGTTGGAATTTAACATTCACAAAACAGGCCTCACCGAGCTAAGTTCTAATTTTAGATTTGGCTTAAATAAATTAACACAAGCAAATAACATTGTTCAAGTTGTTGTTGTATTGTGTGCTAGGGTAGTGTCACATGTTTGCAGTTACTTTATTCAAAATCAATGTCAAGTGTATGTAAAGTTTGCCAAGAAATGTATTTTTATCTTTTTATTTTCATAATTTCTCTAATGATTTCACTATTGCTCTCTCTCTCTCTCTCTCTCTCTCTCTCTCTGACTTGTAGTCATCAAAATAGAAGTGAGTCACTTTGCATTGCAATGCAGTAGTTAAAGATGTTAACTTGTTCAGCATAAATGTTCAACTTTATTTATTTAATAAATTAATTAGTTAAATTCAAATGGGAAATTTACCCGTAACAAGTGAACGCTTTTTGGCAAACAAGGTAAGAGTTTTTCGACAATTTATATTGTATTTAATTTTTCACTATTTCACTATATATATATTGCTTGCAACTATATACAATCTCTAAAATGAAGAATCAACATTCAGAGAGTAACAGAGTGAACTCTGTTGAAAGATTTCCCGTCAAACCAGAGGAATTGAATGAAAATGAAACAAAACGAGCCATTCAATCGATGGACTTATTGATGGGACAGATGTTGAGCAAAAGACTTTCGAAGATGGCCGAACGGAAAGATTCGAGTGACTATCCATTCGATGCTCACTCGATCTCGGCCACCTTTGCCAACTTGGCTCACATGTTGAACACTCGCACTGAAGACTATCTTGCGTTGGCCAAGCAAAACGGTATTGTCACCGCACCCGCGTACAAATCTCTTGGTAAGTTGTACATGTTGACCTAAATTTGTTTAATCTTAAAATTTTCAAAAAAGCTAGCGTTAAAGCGCCGTTTGCCTCTTGTTAATAAACAGTGGCAATGCCGCCAAGGTCAAACTTGAGTTATTATAATTTGACGGAATGTGCAAACAATTTGAATTAGTATTAGTAAATTATATGAGTAAAAATTGAAAAAGTTTGAGAATTTGAATCAAATTGAAGGAGAATCTGAAGAGTTATGCACAACATTCAAATCGAATCGGAATAAGATTTGAATTCTAACACATAAATTTAGATTTGATTTGGTGATAAATTTGTATCACAACAACAAAAGTTTGATTCAATTGGTTGAACACTGTAGAAGTAACTTTCACAGTACAACAAAAAATGACAGAAAACGAAAAATTCCAGAATATGAACATAAACATAGAATATAGAACAAAAAACCCACGACCACACATTTCATTAATATACAGGAGAAATTTTATATAAAATAAATGTCAAAATTAATCCATATTTTGTTAAAAAAGTAAATTTTTTATAATTTGTTATATCATTCTAAAGTAAGTATATTTTTGTATAAAGTATTCTGCATCTTTCTTATTCACCATGTCATTGTAAGCAGTGTAACTTTCACAATGCAAAAATCGAACACAATTTGATTCACTTTTTCAAAGAATTTAAATGTAAATTGGAATTTAAAAAATAAAATTTGAGACAACACTGTTGTTCATAAAATGTAAATATAAAATTAAATTTTTATTATATTTAACCCTTTCAATCCCAAAGATTATCAGTAAAAGATAAGCCCTATATCGCTAATTGAATGAGCGGGACACATACGTCCCGATAGCGCAGTAGGGAGCGAAAGTGTTAAGCAATTCATTATTTTTTATGTTCCAAGTATAAACGTTTTTTATTTAATTTTCCTTTCAAGTTAATAATGCGCTTGCTCAGTGTTAATCAATCAACTTATTAACAGCAAAATATGAATAAGAGAAAAATTGACAACACAACAGATTTTCTTTTGTTTTGCGCCTTTCTTAAAATGGTCTAAGTTTTTATAAAGTTTATTATAGATTGACTTATATTTGTATGTGTAATTTACTAATTAGAATTTTTAAAATTAATAGATAACAACAACAACGTTTGCGAATCGTCACTCAACAAAGCAAATTATAAAAATTTATTTTCAAAACTAGACAACCTTGATGCGATTGTGTCCGAGTTGAGTGAAAGTTCCTCCGATGAATCCAATTTGAAGCACTCTTTGCAGACTTGCAATCCAACTCCGTCGGCTTTATTCACAAATCACAAAGAAAACCAAGTGTCAACTGGGGATTCAATTAAAATTAATTTACCTGAAATATTGGATCAAAATGACGAGATTACCATTCTACGGTTGCTAATTAAACTTCTCTCGGACAAAGTACGCAAGTTGACTGATGATAAACAACGTTTGCTCGTGCAAATTTCAACTCTAAATGAAATCAACAACGAGATGGTTTCTATTATTGAGTATAATTTTAAAAAATAGAATGAATACTGAATATTAGTTTTTTAATAAACAATTTTTTAGTTTGATACTATGTAATGATAAAATATTTTTATATCACAAACATGTAACAAAATAATTATTTTTTTTAACTTGAAAATAGTAATTTTTAATCCAACCAGAATAAAAATTTGATTTTACTGGAATTGATTAGTTATTTTTCAACAAAATTTTCACTAATTTTACAAATTTACTAATAAATTGGAAATTTGAATACTTATAAAATTTACAATATTTATTAACAGAATTTTTTTAAAAGTGGGATATATGTGTTGGCATAATCTGGAATTTTAAAAAATTATTTTACTTTTTTAATGTGCTAAATTAAAAATAATGAATCATTTATTATTACTGTAACTTTTGACTATGAGATGAGTCATTTCTGACAGTTCAATGTAGAGATAAGCATCTGACTCAATGCTGACACACTGGCACTGGTTTTCTGCCTTGGTTTTCTTTATAAACAGATTGCTTGATTACTTAAAAAGTCTTATTGCGTTAGAGCATTTATGTTTATTCATTTTTAGAGGAGTGTCACTAGTTTAATAACTGAGAAGCTATTTCTCTCACAAGTTGTTTCTTGGCCCCTTGGTTGCCTTGTGTTTCACGTTCTTTTTCACCAAAGATTGAAATCCTACCAAGGTAATTAAACTTGATTGATGCCTAAAACAAGTTTTCCCTGGATTCTTTTAAGGTCGTCACTTGAAACCTATGGTCATCGCTTATATTCCCGGATCTGGACTAAATTTGGTCAATTACTAAAAGTTAAGTAATACTTTTTAAAGTTTAGATTGTAAACTTTGACACTTGGAGATAGATCAGTTTATTTCTGATGACAACAGCATTCTAGCCAATTTTTATTATTTGACCGGTTCTGAATGCAAATTGGGTTATGTGAAACTTCTCAGAAATTCTTAATAAACAATTTCAAACAAAAACATCTGACATAAATAGCTGTTAGTTTTATTTGTCTATAGATGATGCCACTGTTTCAAACAAGTAATTTTGAAAATGAAAAAAAAACAGATTAATAAAAAACTTTCCTTAAATCTTTGACTGTTTATGCTGAAAAGCAAAACATCTGTTCAACAGAAACAAAAACAGTTTCTTAATGACAAACAATGATTTATCTTACATTGTTAAAAATGTAACGTTATAACATTAAAGTAAGGTAAATCAGGTTATAAGCTAACAAAGATAATTTGGTAAACTTATAATTGTATTGTGAATTTCATAGTTAAACATAGTCAAACTACTTGTTTTACTATACTTTTCTTCTTAAAGACCACCCTATAGTTATTTACAATCTATAATTGAGTCTGATAGTTAGCTGATTTTTTAGATTTGTTTCAGAAGCAAATGTTTGTAACGAAAAATTTATGTCTCTCATATATTCAAATTTTAAATTGTATTAATCAATAATGAAATAACAATGAAAAACTTGTAAATTCAATTAAATTTATTTTTTAAAGCTTTTTTTGAAAAATTTTAAATTTTATAAATTTATATATTTCAAATTATAAACTTATAAACTAAACATATCACTTCAGTACCAGAGATGTGCAAAAAGCAAATACAACATAGAATTATAAACACAAAGTTCAATTGATATATGTTACCGGCCAAGTAGATAAACTTGCAAAGTGTTACTTTGCTTAGACCAAGTGACACTCTGCCTATAGGCTAAGTTGCATTTTTTAATTTAACTGTTCAAGTATTAATTAATTTAGGAAAAGTGACACTTTGCTTAAGCCAAGTAAACTTTAAATTCAAACAGGCAAAGTAATTTGTATTTAATTTTTTGAATTTTAAACTGATTTATAAGCTAGAAAAATGATTTTAATTAAATTATTTTAAGTTTATAAAAATCAATTTAGTTGTTTATTGAAAAAATTATCACTCAATCTAAGAGATGTCACTGTACCTAATTTTTCAAATCGATTTCAAACACATGCAAAACTATTCTAAATAGTTAATATTAGGATATTTTGTTTATTTTGAACAAATAACTATAGAAATTTAAGTTTTTAAACAATTTACTTTGCCGGGTTAAATTTCGGAAAAACAGAATATATTGATTCGACCTAGACAAAGTGTCACTTGGCCTGGACAAAGTAAAATAAAATTAATAAATGCAACTTGGCTTAGGCAGAGTGTCACTTGGTCAAAGTGACACTTTACCGGTTTGTTTACTTGGTCTGTAACATATGCATCGTGGTTCTTTATTGGTTGAATACTAATAAACTGGTTTACTTTAACGGTTGTCTTTGGCTTTGGCTTTGTCGCAAATTGGTACCAAACTAAAAGTTGAGTCAAACGAGTTTGATGTGTTTGTGGAATTGTTTAGTGCCTTCAATGTGATTCTTATTTCTTTTTCTATTTCTTCCCTTATTTCTTTTATTTTGTTCTCTTTCTCTCTCATTCACCCTGTACTGTTAAAAATACTGTCCGGTTATAACTCAACATTTAGCACGTTTCTGGTTATAACTCGACAAGTCTTTGTAGTAGGCTTTCAATTTAAAAATATAAGTTTATAAGCAAACATTTTGAAAAATTAACGCTTATAAGCTGAATTTTTTAAAAATTGTACACTGTTAAAAATACTGTCTGGTTATAACCTAAAATTGAGCATGTTTCTGTTTTTAACTCAACAAGTCTTTGTCATAGACTTTCAATGTAAAAATGTATGTTTATAAGCGAACATTTTTAAAAAATCAACGCTTATAAGCTGCCATTTTTGAAATTGTAAAGTTATAACCTGAAACGTGCTCAATGTCAGGTTATAACCAGACAGTATTTTAAACAGTGTACAATTTTAAAAAAAAATCAGCTTATAAGCATTGATTTTTCAAAATGTTTGCTTATAACCAAGCAGTATTTTTAACAGTATAGAGTTATAAGCCAACTTTTCTTAAATTGTCACTTTAAAAGTTGGTATTTTTGAAATTGTAAGGCTATAACCAGAAAAGTGCTCAATTTCAGATTATAACCAGACAGTATTTGTAACAGTGTGACATACTCGACCCGCTCTATGTCATTGAATTGTAGACGTCACTGTGGCACGTTACCAAGGCAGACCAAAGTGACCTGCTTACCTCATCCATACCTCACATCTAACATGAAAGTCCAAGTTGGAATCAGTTTCTGAGAAACGTTTCCGTTCAAACAAATGCTGCTTACCCTTTTTAAATGGTTGTCACTGAGACATTTTTCAGGTTTTAAGTTAAAAAAATTGCTTGGTATGCATAGAAAAGTAGCATCAGAAAGTAGATTGAATTTTTTGGATTTTTTAGTGTTCTCTTCAATAGTATTAAATTTTTGACTTTTGTTTTAATAATTTGATGGTATGTTTTATTTAAAAATTACTAGTTTAATTTCAACTTTTAAGGGAAAATTAAATCAAAAGGAAAGTTAGTTTCTGAGTTTTGCTTTCTGAGGCCACTTTTCTATACTTACCAGGTAATGTTCTTTAACCATACCTTAGTTGGTTTTTTGTATCGTAAGATTATTCTAAATTTTAAAAATTTTATAAAATTTAAATAAAATAAAATTGCATTTACAATTTATGACTCTTAAAATATCATACCGAATTAATGTGTAATATGTTATAAAATTGAATAACGCAATAAAGAATATTTATATCTAATTAAAATTATCTTTAACATCATAATTTTATTAATTTTTAAAAGTGAGACCGTTATTTCTGCAAAATTAGAAAGATCTTTACGTTATTGGTTTAATTTAGCAATAATTAATAATTTTAAAATATAAAAATTATTGTTTTAAAAATTCTAAACTAAAATTAATTTCAATTTAATAAAACGCTAGAAAAACAAATAATCACTTAATCGAGGTTACTATGACTAATCACTGCAAGGTAAAAAAGTCTAATGTCAGAACAGTACGCCAACTTGCTGATAGATTAGTTTGTGAAGCAAAAGGATTTATACACCGTTTATGACTTAGGCAAGCTTGCTCGCGTGCTTCTCGGTCTTCTAGTGGTGCCAACAAATAGACACCAACCGTTTGGCTAAATAAATCAGAGTGACAAGTCGTAAAACGAAAGTTTTCTCCCTCTTTCTTCAATATCTTTCTACTTTTCTCTGTTTAACTTTATTTCTTGTGTTGTAGAAGGATTGATTAAACTCTAGCAACAAGCCAGAATATTACGGTTAAAAGGCAAGAAACTTTATGAGCTTATTTTCCCAGTATGACTTTTGGAGGATGGTTTAAATTAGCCACTGGTGATTTGATTAGTTAGAACCGGTCACCCTCCTCGGGTCGACGGTTGTGTTTATGGCATGTCTTGAATGACGTACATCGGTGGATTTGGTCACAAAAGGTCAGTTGACTGGACATTTGCTTGGCCCTTACTCTATCCGTAGCTACCTGTTCCTCTGTTTGCATTGGAGCTAGCGGTGAAGCCAAAGCTAGAAAGCGTGATCCTTTCAAGTGACCGACACTGCCAATCAAAACCGAACCACTTGAACACGCACCCTAACACCTCACCACCTGTTTGCCGACTCAGGGTAAACACCGAAGGGGGGTTAGTGTTGTTCTCAATGAAACTGATCGTACACGTTCAATTAATACTAGCCCAACCTTAGACACCCTGTTCAAAGATTGTTTGAAGGTAGAAATGGTGCTTTTGTCTAGGTCGCCGATAGTAACATCATTACTTGGACTCGGCCAATGTGACTCTATAAAATAAACATGCCAGGCGAGCATCCTCGGCGCGTGATACGCCGTCTTGTCTGACCCCTTGTCACCAGACTCGGTTGGAGGCCTTTTCCACCGCTGCTCCCAGGATGGATCGTAGAAGGTGCACGGGTGACAGATAACAACAAATGGCGCCAGTACGACTGAGATGGTCACTCGGCAATGTGTAAGCGTGCCCAGGTTGGTTGTCTCGAGTTGACACGAGAAGCGTCATAAACGCGAGAACACTATCAGTGGCACGGTGACAGTGACGGACTGCATCCAACGATGCACCAGTACCACTGTAGGCCAGTGTCATTCCAAGCCAGAAGACATCACGGAGGTTCAAGTGACCTCGTGCGATAGAGGGGCGGTAGAAGGGCGGTGGTCGCCAAGCAGCCATCAAGCAAACCACACCGCACATCTGGCATCTGGCTGGCCAAACTGGTCGCCATATTTGCGGAGTGCGCCATGATGGCAGTGCGGCACCGGTTGCCGTCGCCGACTGGCCAAATATTGACGCAAAGTCCTTGCACGGAACCATTTTGGCTCTCGATGCACCCAACACACACCAGAAAACACTCCCATAACACCAGACGCCTCGCATCAGACGTGCTTTTATCATTTGTCAATTAGATTAATTAGATTGCGCTTAGAAATTAATTTTGCCCACCGTTAGAGTTATATCTTATTTGTTTAGTGCGCCAACGAGAAGATTGTCGGTGATAAAAAAAGAGAGAAAGAGAGCCAAATGCAGAAGATGAGTCGAGGGACGCGATCGCGCCAAGTTTGAGCCCTGGCAATTGTTGTTTGTTGGCTTTGGGTGCCGACAGCTCCGACCGATAAATATAGTAGACAAAGGGAGAGATGAGTCAAAGCAACACAAGGCGAGGCCACCGATCTGATCCGAACAGGACGCGCTGATTGAGATGTGCTCGGCTGCGATGAGCCTCGGTCAATATGGCTCGCTTTATGGCCGCATCGTAAAACAGACGCGGCTACGCACTTTGCCATTCTCTCTCTCTCTCTCTCTCTCTCTCTCTCTCTCTTTCTCTCACTCTCCCACTCTTTCCCTCACTGCCCAAATGTCTCTGTCCAACACGGCCGGTCTTTTCAACGACGCGCCTCGCACAACCAAGTCATCACATTGAAAATGCCTTACTAACATCCGAAGCCAAAACCTTTAATCAGAATCCGAAAACAGCTTGCAAAGTACCAGAGGATACAAATATACAAATTCAAACTTGCCCGACAACTGCAATCAATTATTCTTTAAAAACAATAACATTAATTAAGCTACTTAATCAAATGACATTGTAAAATACAATATAAAATAAAATAAAAATCTAAATGTGTGAAAATGGGTGTGATAATTTAATTTAAGAACACACGTTTCACTTTGTTGCAAGTCAAAATTTTTGTTTTATGATTTCAATGGCGCCGGGTGAGTGAGAAAAAGAAAGAAAGAGAGAGAGAGAGAGAGAGAGAAAAGGGAGAGAGCAATTACATCTTATTCTGACGCATTGTGGATCATCATAAGAGATTAAATAGTGAGAGAAAGAGAGAGAGAAAGAGAGAGAGAGAAAGTAAGATGTGACTTTCAGTGGCAGATGTCAAAAAGATAGGTGATAATGTGTAATGACTCTCGCACACGAGTGCTTGCGGAAATGTGTGTATGAGGTGCTGATGCGTACTTAATTGAGCTTTGATGCGATGCGATGTTGACGGTGATGTCGAAGCTGAGATGTTGCCAAGCTATTTCACCGGCGCCAACCAGATGGAACCTCGACAAGGCCGCACAGATCATCTCTCTCTCATTATAACTTTCCTCGGCTTGCAAACTAACCAAAGTTATCTCTCTACATTTTGTATTGCAACAATGAAACAGACTTTTAGGCGCCAACTGTGCTTGCACGTCATTCTATTTGCTTTTTAAAAACAATACACATTTTTTAAATAATATTTTTATATTAAACTATATAGGTTCAAAGTCACAGTTTTATTATTATTATTCAATAGTTTTTGTTGAAAATTTAACTACAGGGGCATCAAATTTGACTAACTGAATTATTGAACTTATACTTATTATAAATACAATTCAACGTATACTTTAAATTTGTACCACTTAATGTTTGAAAACGTTCTTTTTAGTTATCTAAAAATAGAACAATTGTGGAATAAAACAATAAGATTATCTCCACGGAAGAATATTTACGCATCAATCGATGAGACATGTTTTAGTTTTACGGTAATCTAATACTTAATCTGACACTTGACGCCATTCAATCACACACCCCGCCATATGAGATTAGTGATGTGATGATGCCGACAAAGGGTGGATCAGTGACTAGAATGAATGACCGTGTTGGCTAAGGCGTTTCTAAACGAAAAAGGGTTACACCGGTTCACAGTGGTCCGTTGTGCATGGGTTTCATCACCGAGTGATGACACTCATAAATTCATCATGAAAAGAGAGTAGTTTGGGTAAGTTTGGTTGGCACCACAGCAGTCAACAGCCTCCCGTGTGCCACCGTTTTGACTGCTGAAACGTGACTCGCTAATAGGCTGTCATAAATAATCATAAATTCATAATCGCCCCGCACATATAAAATACAAATAAATCCAAGTCTATTGAGAACGAGAAGAGGGGTCATACATCTCAAATGGCAGTCCGTTAAGCTTGACACAATACTCAGTCAGTCACCGAGACTCGGGTCCAGTTGGAGAGTGCATACGTGTGCTACTCGGGTCCACTAAGCTAATTGTTTTATTAATCTACTACTATATTCGGTTAACGATCGCCAATTCTTATGAGCTTTTATGACGGGTCCTGCAATCGTCGGCTTATGTCTGTGTGTATGTGTGTGTGTCTGTGTTTGCGCCAGTGGCGTAGAAAACTGCGGTCTAGTGCCGCTCGTTGCGAATACCTGAGAGTGTGTTGTAGTTTTGTGTGACCAGCGGGCTCGATTTTTTGGGAAAGTGACATCGGTCCGAACCCGTGTTTGCCCACTGCAATCGGTGACCGGGCTCGGCACACTGGCAGCAGCCATCACACACTTTCTCTTTGTACTACACCGACCAAAAGTTATGTCATTGCAACGCAAGCCCGTCTAACCTACCTACCAGTGAAACGCGTTTTCGCTCGAATTCGCGTTGCACTTGTTCGCACTTAGTGCCCAACACACACACACACCGCCGCCGATAAAAGCGAGACAGTGTTTGATCAGTGCTCGGAGATAAATCGACCATTCGTAAATCAAGCATACATTGCGTCTTGAATGAACTTTAATGAACAAAAAGAAAATGCAAATTATAATACGCATCAAAAATTATACACTAAAATTAAATACTAAGATAATTCTACACTGTTAAAATACTGTCTGGGAATAACCCGACATTGAGCACGTTTTTGGTTATAACCTTACAATTTAAAAAATATCAGCTTATAAGGTGACAAAATTTAGAAAAATCGGCTTATAACCTTACAATTTCAAAAAAGTCAGCTTATAAGCGGTAATTTTCTTAAATGTCTGTTTATAAACATACATTTTTTACATTGAAAGCCTATGACAAAGATTTGTCGAGTTATAACCAGACAGTATTTTTAATAGTGTATAGAAAAGTGGCTTCAGAGTAAAAGCTAAAAATAAATTTTTTGGCTAAATCAAACATAATTTTTAGTAAAAAGTTTTTTAAAGTGTTTTTTAAAACGAGAACTGGATAAAGTGATAAAATTTTTAATAAATTGAATAAGTTTCTTTTGTAACAAATCACTTAAAATAGTTTATTTTCCATTTTTTTGAATTTTGGATAATGATAAAACCATTGTCAATTTGGCAGTGTTGCCCCAACAAAAGCAACTTGATTTTTTTTATAAATGAGCAAAATTATCTAATTAATAAATTAAAAATCAAAAACTTTTTAAACATACAAAATTGGCTTGAAACTTTTCTTTTGAAGCCACTTTCCTATGAAAACCCGATATGGTTTTTTGAATTTCAAGATAATTCTAAAATGTTAGAATCAGCTTTAATTTGATAAAAACTCAACGCTTATTTGTTTTAAAATCACAACAAAATTCAGGTCATTGTTAAGTCAATGTTTCTTCTATTTAAAGTGTGTATGTATTAGATTGCACATTTAATGTGCGGATGGCGGAAAATGAAACAATTCAAAGTTTGAAAATAAATTTTATTTCTAGATAAAACCAATGTGAGTAATTGGGGATACGATAGAGAGAAGAGAGTGAGAGAAAGAAAGAGAGAGAGAGAGAGTAAGAGAAAAAGAGAGAAAGTGAGAGAGAGAAAAATAGAGAAGAAAGAGAGAGAGAGAGAGAGAGAGAGAGAGATGCTAATGAGTCCCAAGTGAATCGTTTGTAAGAGTGGACGATCTAGTCACGAGTGGGCAAAATAGCAAGCACTCTCTCTTATCCACTGATATTAGTTCAGTGGTTAGCACGTTTCTCGATTCTGAAACTCATCATCCTCTCTTTCTCTTTATTTTTCTCTTTCACTCCTTCCTCATTCTCACATTTCGATAAATCGACCATTGTTGCTTGGGCCATTTTACGATTACGATACCTCAATGGCCAATTGATATTAACGTTTTTGGTGGTGTAATGTTGTCAGTGGATGGATAGTGGCCAGCAAAATATGTAGCACACACACACAAGAACGATAACATGGTTCGTTGTCATTGTCACTCCTAAGGGAGTATTTGTGGTGAACACGGTGACACCGTGACTAATGCCTCAAATGCGTTTGTTTGTGATAGAGTTTGCGGCCTTACACACACACACACACACACACACACACACACACACTAGACCCGAATCCGACATAGCCCGGACCAGCGCATTGCTCACTCAATTTCTTCTCGATGTCTCCCTTTACCATTGACGTGCTAATCTGCATTAATCTTGTCAATGTCACTTGATCGTGATCGGCGTTAATCTGTAAATATATATATATATATATATATATATATATACAAAGTCAGCAAACCCTGATCCAGTGGCACCTGATCGACTCAACTATCCCCAAATGGCTTAGTGGTGCGATTAATTCCAAAACGGTTCAAATGGTTGTGTGTTTACTTAATAACCCGAATCCCTCTGAAACTCGCTCTGAGAGATTTAATGCGACTTAAAAAGTCATATTCTGATGTTACCTTACGTGTTTGTCATTGACTCAAACTCATGACAAATCGGAGGCTTCCACTGACAACTGTAACAAGCTAAAGTTGCACTTAGCAATTTACACACAGAAAACTTTGATCCGGTATACCGAATTATAAAAACTAGTTTAGGGTTTAATAAAGTTTAGTGTAGTTTAGTAGCCATATGATTATGATGTCAAGTTTGGTTTGGCTATAAAGATTATTATGATGGTCTATGGCTACCGTGCTGGAACCTACACACTCATATAATGCATTCATTAGGAGCTGTAAGTTATATATACTGCTAATTACACAAACATGGTGATTGATTCAACCAAGACTGTGTGCCATAAAAATCGCCATAAAGTAAACAAACTTACAACCCGTGCGCAACCATTTACAACGCCACACAAGAATCACTAACACCCACGGTGTAATCACAACATTTACTTTGCACACCATCATCAACTATCAACTATTGATATATATAAATATATTTAGTTTATAATAATAAAAAATCAAGTTAGTCTAAATGGGAAAAAAGTGTGTTGATTTATTGCTATTTGCTTGCTAACAACTAAGTTTACAACCAACACTTTCGATTATGACCAAGGTTTGTCATTGTTTGTATGGGTGTGTGTGTGATGAGTGTTGGCAAAGTGTTAAAATTAAATTCCATTTTACAATGTCTTTAAAAAAGTAACTTTTTTAAAACTTCATAACCTTTGAAAACAAAAACAATACTTGCTATAGAAAAATGGCTTAGAAAAATAGAAAATTTTTAATGTATTTAATATATATATATATATTTGTTATTTAATTTTTAAACAACCTTTTGTTTTAGTAATTTGTTTGTATGCTTATTTAAAAACTATTCTTAATTGTTTACTTTTTGAAACAAATCAGAACTAACAAGTGAATTAGTTTCTGAGGCTACTTCTTTCTATGCTTTTTAGGTATTGTTCTTTAATAACTAATTTATGTTTAAATTAAAAAATCTAATATACGTAACCGAAAAAGAAACATCAATATGTGTAAATGTGCATTCACGTAACTTTTTCATAGTAAGTTTCGAGACATTGAGTTAGACGGGCAGCTGCGAGAAAATTAACACACACACACAAGCTGAGCAACGATGTTTGAGCAATGTATGTGTGTGTGTGTATGTGTGATAAGTGGTGGTGACTGATGTAAGTTGGCCAAGCTGGTCAGTGATAGTTGCCTTGGCAATCATATCCAGATCCAGATCATTTACTCCTCCTATAAGACACCCATTGTAGTGGAGCGTCATCCGTGGATTATCACCGATCATACTTTGCCGTGAGCCCTCGCCTTACCGGGGTTATACTTCAAATAGCGTTGTTTGCATAACGCGCATAAACTGGTCAACCTAAATAAACCCGAATTGCAATGGTTAATTAGGTTTCCGATTAGTAAGTGGAGTAATATTAATCCGTAATCGATGCTCGTTACACAAAAATGTTGTGGACTTTTTGGTTTGAAAACAGAGTTGCTACGGGTGTCTTGATAGGTTGATCGGTTTGGTGGTTGGGTTTGTTGGGTTCCAGAGCCCGGGTGGGTGCTGAGTCGGCGTGATCCATGCCTGGTGAGATTGAGTACGGTTCGGTTAGATCGGCAGAGCTTGGCTGGCAGCCAATCGGGTAGCGATCTGACTGGTGTGGGGTGATCCCGCCATCCAATGTCCCGCCCCGTGCGCCTGGCTTCTCTGCTTTTTGATGCAAACCGGGTGGAGTCAGAAGTGAGAGGAGTGTGGGACGTGCGTTGTTTAATGTTATTATATAAACGTTTAGTCACATTGCGATGCTGGACAGTCTAGCTGGAGACAAATTTGGCGCTTGTGCATCCCAAACTTTGCAAAGTATATATATTTTAACCTTTGTATTTTCTCTTGGTCGTGTCTGGTTGCACTTCACTTGTTCTAATTGTCCTCTCTTACACATCAAATCTATTTTTGTTTCTGGCACACATCGTTCCATTGGTTGCTCCATTCCAATGGTACTGTGTTTTAGCAAGCGCAGTCTTGCATCCGAGTTGTCACATAAACATATGATGTTTGCGCGAAACAGTCTGGATAGTCAACTCGTGCACCAAGCTTCAGTGATGTCACACTCGGTCAAGCAAGAATCTCTGTCCGCCTCACCTAGCAGTACTCCAGCGGCACTGATTGCCAGCCAAATGGAGACCGGTGGCGCCATGGAATCCAATGCTTCCCTCGAAAGTTCCAACAATGTGAGCACTAGCACAGCATCTCACACACCGACTAGTTACGAAATTTCTAGTGGTACTAATGTGAGTGGTGCCATCGAGAACAGCAGTGTTGGTTTGTCCGCGTGTCACCAATCACAGTCGCACTATTTGCCAGCAATGTACGGTAGTTTTGTGACTAACACTACAACTCCATCGGCACTGGTGATGACTCCACCGTCGCCTTACGGGAGCGACATGTCAAGTCCAATTGTTGGCACCGAGAGTCCTCTTCTTACTCAACATTCCAGTTGGTATCACTCGACCGCAATGCGAGCAGCCGGTCAGCACCATTCAACTTACCAAGATCTGATGAGCAGTGAGTGGTCAAACTCGGTGTGCGCCAACTCGGGCTTTGGTGCAAGCACAAGTTCTCCCCTACCGCCGTACCAAATGACTTCGCTGCAAGCACCCTACCCAGCTCCGATTAGCTCAGTGTACCACAGCAGTTGTAGAGCTACCGGTAGCTCGGCGATTGATTTCTACGAAAGTCGTTTCAACAACTACCATTACTACCCAAATGCCTTTAGTTTTGGCTCGGGTTCTCCGAGCACATCAGGCGGACACGCTTTCACTCCCCTTGGCGTGGCAACCGACGTTAGTTCCATGCCATACGCACAAAGCGCAATCCTCAATTCAAGTCCCGACTCAGGTGTCACTGTTTCAAGCGAAGGAAACGACTCTCCATCACTAAACAGTCAAAACGGAGTGGAGATGCTCGGCAACAGTGGCACCACTCTCAACTCACCGCTGGTCCCGTCAAACCGCATAACCGATCTCGAGGTAGGTGCCAGCAAAGCTTTGGCATCGCGAGTCTCGGTCAAGGCCGAACCTCAAGACGTGAAACATCCCCAGTGGAGCATGACAGTATCTAGCCATACACTACCGGTGATGAGCCGACAAAGTTTGCTGATCAAGGACATGTCGTTGCAGTCAAGCAGCAATGTGAATCAACACTCTGAACCGAAGTCTACCAGTTCGGGTAGCTCAACATCGAGTGGATCGAATGGCAAGAGCACTGGCAACGGCAACGGTAGCAGCAAGCTGTACAACTGGATGAGCAAATCGAGTGGCTCTGGTCAATCGCAATCGAGCACCGGTAGGTGTCTTTGTCTGTTAACAATACTCATCCCGCTGCACTGACTCTGTGAGCAACAATGTCTTCCATCTGTCACTAAGTTGTCTTGAGGTGTTGATGTCTGTGTAGAGTTTGGCAAGTTCACCGCTTAGAGTAGAGCAATCACACACAGAGTGCGATGCCAAGCTTAGAATGGAGATAGGTGCGGAGTGTTGTGTCTCAAGTAGTGGAAGAACAGCTTTGCCCACAGAGTCCGTGCCAGTGCACGCGCTTCTTTATTCCTCACATGTTGATGCTAACTTGGTTTGTATTCATTTTCGTTTGGTCACCGACAACGCATCTCTCGCTTTTACGGTTAGTGCTGCCCTTTTTAAACCCCCTATTTAGTTTACCTTATTGATTCTTGAATACAATTGATACCTCATCTAGTCCTAATAGGTTCATAGAATTTATATTACTATAAAAATTTAATTTATAAACACATAATTTGAACTAGTTAATAAATTATATAATGGAAGCAAATCTAAGCTTTAATTTAAAACTCAATGTACATGCTTTATTTTTAACTACTTTAAATGTTACTTTAATCAATTTTTAAAAACGAAATAATATTAACTATTTGTATTTAAATTTTAAAATTAAAAAAATTTTTAACAGTTTGAAAATGAGAAAAAAATGAGCACGTGAGAAAATAGAATGAGCGTCTATCATCAAAGTTGAGTCTCCAGGTAACTTGCACCCAGACATCAGTGGAAAACGTAGATGAGATGGTAAGAAATTGCCAAAAGTGAGTGAGTGAAAGAAGTGAGAGAGAGAGTATGAAAGAGAGAGAGAGAGAGAGAGAGAGACGGGAAACAAGTCACCAAACACCGAGTGCCGATTGCCAAGTGACAAAGACAAACATCGGCAAACAGTGCTAGTTCAAACAGAGAGAAATAGAGAAAAAGAGGGAGAGAAATAGAGTGAGTGAACTAACATAAGCTAACACCGCACAGAGTTGTGTGCTTCCCATGTGGTAACTTTTTAGGTAAAAAACGTGAACCATGGCGTCCCTAAACTCACCAGTAAAGCATATATTTCATATATGCTTCACGCCTCCATATTTCCTCAAAAGAGCGAGAGTGCGAACTAGATGGATAGATCAAGAACAAGTGAGGGAAAGAGGGAGAGAGAAACGGGAGAAAAAGAGAGTGGAGAAAGAGAAAGAGAGTGGAGAAAGAGAAAGAGAGTGGTGAAAGAGAGTGGAGAAAGAAAGGGAGAGAGAAAGAAAGAGAGAGAAAAGGAGAGTGAGAGAGTGAGAGTGAGAGAAAGAGAAAAAAGAAAAGAAAGAGAAAGAGAGCGAGAAAGAGAAAGAAAGAAAAGAGAGAGAGAGAAAGAGAGAAAAAGAGAAAGAAAGGGAGAAAGAAAAAGTGAGAAAGAGACAGACAGAGAGAGAGAGACAGAGAGAGAGAGAGAGAGAGAGAGAGTGAGAGAGAGGGAGAAAGAGAGAGAGA
>WURS02251263.1:0-19391 GCA_011762765.2 Rhinocypha anisoptera | reverse complement strand
CACTCTCACTTCACTCTCTCCCTCACCCACCGCGCACCTCTTTCCGTCGGCACGCTCAAGACATACCGTCTCCTGCTCGCCGCCGCAATGTCACCAGACGTGTGACCATCGATCGCCACTAGGTTAAAAAAAAAACTTGACGGTCGGAAAGTTACCATCGGTCGATGATGGATTCGGTAATTGTCGCCTGATTTTGGTGGGTCTCTTTTGAGTATTGGAACGTAAGAAGAAACACACTATGCTATATTCTTTCCCCAAAAGTTCGCGTGGTTTTGAGGGTTTTCCCCGCGAAAGCGTAATGTTCCCCACTGTTCAATGTTAGTAGAGGCTCCCGAATCTCCGGAAACGGGAACTCCGAAATAGACGGTGGGGAAAATTTGTAAAACTTCCAAGAACAGCCTCAACTAAGTGGGTTAAGATAATTTAAGTAATTACGTGCCGAATACATCGGAAAGACGAAATAAAATACGTATTTTGAAATGCAGTACTCATATTTGGTGTTGATATAGATACTTAAAGGATTACAGACGTTGTTGGCCAGAAAAATATATTTTTTTCTTTTAATCGAATCGATCCAAAAATGATTATGACTGTAACCTATGATCTAGTATATTTCCCGAGTACAGGACTATTTCTTGGCTTTGTCCAGAAAGTCCATTTTAGGAAAACTCATTTCATTTTACATGGGGTATACTCAGGTAGCTTCGGTAGATCCTACGTCTGTTTACACGTATATCCGACGCTGTTTCTCTCCGTTAAAATTCATTGGCGAGTGATGTCTCAGAGTAGACTGTGGAACGAAAAATCAGTGTCGGAGTATACCGTCTCGGCACGGAAACCTTAACATTATCTTTGAAATCTCTCAAGGCAACGCTCAACTCATTGTCCGAGAGGTTTCTTTCGCGTTTTCCCGAAACTTGTCCCAAAATATCTTTACGGCTCCTCGAAAGCATTGCATAATATTTTATAATAGGTTATAATAGAGAATACAATCGGTTAGCCATAGTGGTAATAGGTTCTACTCCTGTTGTCAGTATGACTATGGCGGTCACGTACGGAGAGAATCTGCTAAGAGAATGAGTCTCAAGGAACTGAAAGGGAGATAATTTCTTGTTTTGGAAGCAGTTAAGTCAGGATTTAATTACCTCATTTAAATTTCCGGAAGTGCCTAATAGCTCGATGTAATTTTCATATATGTAAAATATCTGCATTTTTATGAGGAATGATGCTTTATTCATAATTTCCGACCGATCTGATTGCATTTCATTACGTACACATTGCGTATGGCAGCTAAAAATTGATTGAAGATTTTGTGAATGGTACGTAAAAGACATACAAAATAATTTATTCCAAATAGATATCACTCGAGCACTTTCAGACGAACTATACATCTGATGTTAGTGATATGAGTATAGAAAATTATTGTGACACAAGCCAAGAATTAGGAAAAGCTCATACCTGTCCTTATGAAACTGATGCAAAAGGTCCGACATTTTATTATTTTACAATATCTCCGAAGAAAACAAATCGAGGTAAAATCAACCGGTGTACCAACTCATCTGAATATGGTTTCACTCGGTAAAATCTACGAAAATCCGTATATATAATTAGACTTCAGGAGGGGAACACCTTTACAATTGTAACCGGGAATAACCCACACAAAGGGTTTAATTGAAATAGAAAATTAATGACTAAAGTTTAACGAAAAGGAAAAATGGCGCCGAGTTTTATAATTTTCATGCAGCGGGCGAAATAGACATTCGCGAGATACGCGGAGACGCCTGCCAGAATTCTGAAGTATCCGGGATTTCCCCTTGACTACCCACCTGCACTCCACCCCCACTAATTATTCGCGTCGCCAAATGTTTCTCGGACCGTTTCACACTAGCTACTGGAAAAAACGGAACATTCGAGCCTGAGCTCCTCCCGCTGATGAAATCATCGATTAGTCTCTTTTTTATAAGTGTCCCACCTCCCCCCAATTCACTTAGTGCCTGTCTTTCCTCCGCCAGTACAAAGCATTCATTCTTTTCCGTCGTCTTTTCCCCTAAACCCTCCACGTCGTTTTCATGACACACACCGGCCCATTTTTCAGATTCAAATTTTGCTTTTTTGTAAAAGGCGTCATTCTGTTCTAGAAATTTTTACACCTCTTACTCTCTCTCTATATATATATATATGTGGGTGCATATACAATTGCACTTGTGTTGCAATTGAAAAATCTTGGTGGCGGCAAACAGTATTTCAATCACACATATATGTAAATACTTGGAAAGAAAAAGAACCTTCTTTTCATTTCCAAGTATTTATAATATATATATATATATAGAGAGAGAGAGAGAGCCGATCAAGGTACTTAAGAAAAGCATTCAGTGAAGTCCTCTCGGGTTCTACACCAGGCCAGGTCGTTTGCAGCCTGACCTGGTGGAGAACCCGAGAGGACTTGACTCAATTAATACCCCGGCAAAACACCAAATCATTCAGATTTGAATAATGATGCCAGTATTTGTGCCCCATTATTGTTTGCACATTTTTTGGAAATAAAAATAATAATAATGACAAAAGATCTTCATTGGGTCGAGGCTGAGGCCATAACAGTCTCTTCTTCCACCAAACTCCTCGTCAAAAATTATACACTTGCGTTAAAATTAAAAATACATAGTTTTTAAAACAAGTGACAATTTTTAGTGCGTAAACAATTTTAAAAGATGTGACTAAAGTGTATATGTTAGATAAATAAATGAA
The DNA here is from genome assembly GCA_011762765.2 of Rhinocypha anisoptera. NCBI lineage: Eukaryota > Metazoa > Arthropoda > Insecta > Odonata > Chlorocyphidae > Rhinocypha > Rhinocypha anisoptera. The sequence goes on along the minus strand of WURS02251263.1, from coordinate 16,646 downwards.
CTTGCGAGAGAAACGCAGAGAAATGGATAGACCCTTGAAAAAAAACCCACTGCAGGAAAACACCCATTGAAGAAATGATAAGCGATTTCTTGCGTGGTAAGTCCGATGGCGCTCAGACAAAAGATCCCCACACATATGAAGCATTAAAAGTCTTACTTGACCAGTGTAACTTGCAGGTACGTCAGTCGGACTCTTAGCTAGCTGCTAAATATGAGCTATTTCCTCCTCCGAGTATGAGGATCTTTAGAATTTTTCTTTTAGTATTGAACGTTAATAAAATATCTTTCCCTTCTTCCAGGGTTAAAGACCGCAGATATTGGTATACCAATCCTTTAATACAATTCTGATTATATCTGGATGTGAGTTTTCGTAGTAAACATCAACGTCAAATTTTTGTAAACATAATCACATACAAATTTATTTCCTGTTGACCATCTCTAATCCCTCAAATAGATCGTTTATGTTTTAGCCATCAAGCTATATGAAAACTGCCTGTCCGTATGTCTTGCTGTGTTTTCGCGGCATTTGGTCAACTATAATTCATGAAATTGGTATCGCAATATGCAAAAAAATGTCCACTTTCCATTGCTGTTTAACTTATTGCTCTAACACACGGTGGCAGAGATTTAGAGCGGAAAGTTATATTTTTGGGGTTAGCCTACGTTTTAGGATACGCGCGATGGAAATTTCGAGAAGCACATACAAGGCCAAAGACCATCACTTCGTCCGGTTATAACGCACTTGAAATTTGTTGCGCCTGTAGAGAGCAGGTCAGGGCATGGGAATTAGTACCCTATTGTGTATGTCTCAATTATTTCTACTGATAGTCATTGTTAATTTCCTATTATTTATATTTGTTGCTAATTATTAAGCATTATTTGTTCAAAGATAAGGTTAATCGTCATGGAAATTGGTTTTGATTGGTCAAGGTTGTGAAATCAGTCTCAGCAAAAGCCTATTACAAATGAAAATTACCTTTCTTTGTAGGGTTGCAGGATTTTTCTCCAGTTATCTAAGAATATCTAATACTCAGAAAAGAACAACAAATTAACATCATATTCTAGTAACCCTTAAATAAGACCACTTAATTAAAGGACATACTTGGATAAGGTATCAGGAAACTCCCATAAAAGCCACCTAATTACAATCACATACAAAGACTTTTACTGTAAAAATATATAGTTATGACTAGATCACTATTACTAATAAACAAATAAGCTTAAATAAATATTCTAAATTTTTATTAGTATTATTACAAGTAGCCATACCAATAGTTCCTGTGTTTCTTGTCTTTTCCAATTACTGGACCTCCTAAATCATTCAAACTGTTAGTGAACCTGGTACTTTGACATCTATTTAACATCTTTTAATTACTGTAAAATATTTTTGTAACTCAAATCACTGAATAATTTGTGTGGGTTGACTGTCTAAAGGTCTACTGAAGAAGAGAAACTCATTTCAAGTAGTCTAACATCTTACAGTCAACTGAAGGTAGAAGTAGAAATAAGAATGTAGAGCAAGAACTTAGAGGAAGGCCATGGACTGAATAAATAGGCACATTTATAAAAAAGTTGTTGGAGGCACACCCATAGGATGTTAGGAATAAGGAAAGACTTCTACTATGATAAAATAATTAATAATAAATCTTCTTTCAATTGAGAACTGATGCTGATGATAGGCATCTCAACTCATCTCACTTGAGCTTCAGCTAAGTTTCATCAACAAAGTGATTGTTGATCAAGGTAGAACCTTCTAGTGGAACACACTGTCTTTTTCATCACTAATACATATAAGATATCCATTCATACTGACTACCAAACAAGTCTTACCTCAAAGACATATTTTGACGAAGATGAGATATATTGCATATGACAACGGTTATGTTTAACACAGTCAAATTCTATTAGTGTGATTTAAAGAATTCCTTATTATTAATACCCATCTGCAATAAGTAATTTGGGATACATTCTTTTTAAATCACTTACCTGAGTCTATGATTAACTCCTTAAGCAATAATGAAACCTGGTTACTTTATGCTTGGGTGAGGATTTACATTTACATGAGATCCCTTTTAGGGATCTCATCATGTTTGAAATTATCCTAGAACAATAACGTACATTTTTAGTGTACATATACCAATAGAGCAGTGTTAACGAATAGGTTACTATGAAATTATTTTAAGAGTAGGATCCCTAACCAAGTCCAAAATTATTATTACACATAATTTTTTGGAGAAGAAAAATCAGTTTTGTGGTAAAAGCAGGAAATTTAACTTTTATTATTGACAAGTGCTCAACATATATTTGACATTACATTAATAAAACATAAAAACATAACAAAATATATTTTTGAAATTTGCCTGATTTATCAAGTTCAGCATCACTCTGGACATTGAATTTACTCATGGTGACAACTCTAAAACGTTTTCATTTCCATTGAATGGTGAAGTAAAAATTTAAATGTGAAAAATATTTGTGCTCTTTAGGCTTTCCTGTCTAAGTCCTGTCCGGCTAAGTCATTGATTCAAGGTAGTAAAAAATCTAAGTCCTTAGTGCAAGACGGCATTTTTCTAAAATCTCCTTACGAAGCCTGGACTCATTTGGAAAGCTTTTCAATACTTCATGACAAATGTCAATAGCATCTGCATATCGCTTTGCTTTCATATGACACTGAGCCAATTTATACCCTACTGATAGATTGATTTTCATACCCATCTTCCAAGCATTTTCATAACTAGTTGCTGCATCATTATAAGATTGTGCTTTCTCCATCACTTGCCCTAATAATTCTAGAGCCTTAACACATGATTTGTTATGTTGCAAAGTACGTTGAAGCAGTTCTGCAGCAGATTCATTTTTGCCAGACTGGCAGTAATGTTCAGCCAACAGCAACCACACACGTTCCAGGTTATCTGCATCTTCAGGATTCCAATGATTGCGTGCAATTCGTTTCAAGTGATTCCTAGCTCGAGAGCCCTGGCGTAGCAAAATGTGAGCCGTGGCTAAACCAAGTGTAACCCCAACATGGTCAACTTTAGAATCCGAGGCAGAGGCAATTGCTGACAGTTCCTTAAGAGCAAGTTCTACATTTTGTTTCTCACGTGATGCCAATAAGGTCATTATTTCAAGCAGATGACAGTGAAACTTTTGCTCTTTATTTTGGGAAAACTTTACTTGTTCTGAAAGAAAGTGCTTCACTGTTCCTATGGCTGCAGTGACCCCATTGTCTGCTGTCTCTTCAATCACCAGCTTAGAACCGTCACTTGAGGCACCACCAGGTAGACAGTCACCATCAGGATATAAACATATCTCAATCATGTTACTGATGCATTGCCAAGACCATTCTGCATCTCTTTTTGCAAGATGGAAATGATGGAGTGATTTTGCTGGATTTCTGGTGTACCATGAATGAAGTCCTCTACAGTAAGCTAAACCAGTTGGTGTGCTGGAATCAGACACACTGTCTCCACACACCAAAGAAGGTACCTCGTCCAGTTTTCCTGATCGACGCCTCACTTCAATCAGTTTAGCATATGCCTTCCAGTGGGATGGAAAATGTTCCAGCAGTTGCTCCAAATGGAATGCGGCTGTGTCAAAATCTAGACGGCGAAAAGCTAAGTCAGCCATTGTTATATACGCTTGTTCATTTTTGGGACTGATTTTCAAGATTGATGCAGAGGTTAGGTGGCACTGTTCCTGATCACCAAATTTAAGGTGCAAGCTAGACAGTGCTTCTAAAGCTTCCACACTCTCTGGATCGTGAACAAGTCCATCCTTCAGGAAGCTTAAAGCCTCTCTGTAATTTCCTGTGTCGGCATACAGCTGGGCAATTTGAATACAAATTGCAACCATGTCCTTTTTTTCAACATGGGCACCTACTTGATTCTCAGATCTATGCATCAAGGACAGCTGTATATCAAGGGATTCGCGCAATGCAGCAATTGCATTCTCATCCTTGTCAAGTTTAACATATACTTTTGATAAAACAATAAGCATACGAAGACGATGCAATTGATCCGTCACTTCATTTCCCTTAGCTTCCTCAAGTTCACTAATCAACATCTTCTCTGCACGTTCAAACTGTTTCATCCTCAAGAGCAAGTGAGCAAGATCAAATTTCACTTCAGTTTTTTCACCATTTTTTGCTCCCTCCTTGAAATAACTTACAGCCTTACCATAATGATGAGCTTTTATGAGAGCCTTTCCCATTCGATGAAGAACTAACTTATTACCAGGTTCTTTTGATAATGCCTGCTCATATGCCTCAATGGCCTTCTCAGGTTCCTGGATGGATATTAATGCATTACCATACACCAAATAACTTTTACATGTTCCACCGCACCATTCAACAATATTTTTGTAACATGACATATACATTTCAGTACTTTGCTTTACTTTTAGATAAAAGTCAGCCATCATCTGTTGGCTTCTGATGTAGTAAGGATCATCCTGAGGAATAGAGTTTAGAAGAGATAAAGCTTCTTCATCATTCTTACCTATATAAGCTGTTGTGGCATAGGATAATTTGATTCTGGTCAATTCATAGGTACTTTTGAACTTATTTAAGGAATCCTGCAAAACTGTTTTCCCCTGTTCTTCATTCTGGGCAAGGTAATAAGACTCAGCTAGTTCCAAGTACACAGAAACTTCATCACTCAGTGCTATCATTTTATATGAGCATGTTTCTTTACCATTAAGAACACATGAATTGAGTGCTTTTTTCAAAGTATCAATAGCACCTTCCCAGTTGCTATTGCTCCTAAGTATACGTGAACTAACGAGATGATATAGTACATGCTGACCCAAGCAAAAGTCATAGCTCAAGCCTGATTCAAGACACAAGGATGCCTTTTCCATATCGCTGGTCTCAGAATATATTTTTGCGAGTAACAGATAGGAAGATGAAACATTGGCACCTGCTTTTCCAAGAAGTTCATTTAAAATAGCTACTGCACCTGAGATATCTCCAGCCATAAACTTTGCTCTGCCTAGAAGTATATGAGCTTTCTTAATACCAGGACAGACTTCAACCATAAGCTCCAATGCATCAATAGCATACTGTAGGATAGGTGAAGAAATTAAGCACATCTCCTTGCTGAAATTCTGAGAGAAACAAGGCATTGGTGTGGCAATTAAACATTCACTAGCAGCATCCAGGAGGAAATCAGGATTAAGCATATTTAAATATTTTGGACAGACTGTTAAACCTTTGAGAGCCTTCAAATGTAAAGATATAGCTTTTCCAAGCAAGTGTTTTGATTTCTCATACTCACAATGACATCTATTCATAATGGCTGTCATCAACATTATTTCTGGTGAGCCACTGGCACCCTCGACTTCATTGAGAAGTTTTATATTTTTAAAAGCTTGCTCTAAACCAGAACCCCCCTCAAACATATTAGTCTTTGTGAGGCCAATCAGTGCAGTCAATGACACCTCATCAATTTTCATAGCTTTCCTGAATATTTTCATAGCATCATTAATCATTCCTTGCTTCAAATACTGATATCCCATTTCTGTCATGAAAACAGAATTTTCCTGTTGCAATGAAGCAGCTTTTTCAGCAAATCTCAGAGTTTCACTCAGAACAATTTCACTACCACAACAAATTCTAGATATCAAAAAAGCAATATCAGAAAATAACCTGGCATTAGAGGGTTCAGAGTTTTCCGCTTCAGTATAAAATTTCTTCAAGACTATAGCTGCCTTTGAGAAATTACCATCACCACATAGCAGACATAAAATCTGCAACAATAGGCCAGCTAATGAAGAGCTATCCATCCCAAGAATGATGTTAACTACATCATGAGCCTCTTCCCACTTACATCCAGCCACAAAAACCTTAGATTTTTCAATAATTGGTACCAAGCTACTGGGTTTTTGCAAAACTAACCGATTCACTATCTCTAAGGCACCAGGTATATCACCTTTTGATCTTAAACATACTATCTGTCCCAAAGAGGAATCAAGATTTTCAGATAAAATATTCTGAGACTTGGTAAAATAATCATAAGCTACCTGATTCCTGTTGATGTTTTCTGAAGCAAGTTCAACCCACCCACACAAAGAAAGGCCTCGTGGGGAATTTGGAAATGTCTTAAGAAGTCTATCAGCATACTCTCTGGCTTTATTGGGTCTTTCAGTATGAAGGAAAAATGTAACAGCAAGGATCAATGCCTTTTCCCCAGCTCTTTTACGCAAAGCACTAACCTGAGATTCAATCTCTTTAAGTTCTTCATTTGTGAATAACTCTTTGTTTATACGGCTACAACTCAACAATGCCAAACTGACAGCCAGTCCAATTTCTTGATCCAGTTTCAAACATTTAAATTCTTTCACGGCTTCTGATGTTTTTTTTAACAAGAGGAGGGGTAGAGCAGTGTAATACTTCAAGATACCAGAATTTTCATGTTTCCTTAAATTTTCCTTTGCCAGATTTCTCACTGTATGAAAAAATTTTTCTCTGCTATAATAGTTCAATATATCAATGTATTCCTCCATAATTAAACAAAGAGTGCATTAACTCTAGAAACACATATTATGACAACCTACACACAATTTCAATCCACAATTCTGAATTTTGTTTTTGACAATGAGTTTTTCACTGCATAGTGACTCAAAAATGTACAACTAAGTTTTACTCTCAATTTGTTCCTTAATGCAAAATTCAAGGCAGCCTGAAAAGTAAAAAAAATGAAATTAACAACATATATTTTTCTGCATTCCTCAGAAAGTACACAAAATATTCAAGCAAACCTGGGCAAGAATATCACCATAACCTTTGCCTCTCAACTTATCAGGCACAACTGTATGCTGCAAATCCACAGTTTTACCATCAGTGTACTCATAATATAAGGCAGCTTTTCCTGTAAAGAATGAAGAAGATTCAATATTTAGAACTAGCCCCATGTTTTGTGTTCATAATTAGTAAACAACTGTTTTGCAGTTAGAGTCTAAATTAAGTAAAACAGTACGTATTAACACATTTTTTTCAGGAAAACATTATTAAAGACTCAATTACTTGTGTTTCAGAAAGTCCCTAGCAGTGAAGAACTTGTTAATTCTTGGAAGCATTATCTGCATATTATAAATCTGCATATATTCAATAAACTAATTCCTCACAAATAAGATCACTAAAAAAAGTTTCTTACCAATGGCTATTACCAATGCCTATGGTGGCTCAAAGAAAATAAGTAACCTTATTTAGTTGTAACATCTAGAGTAACTTTATTTATTTGTGACATCTAGAGCTATACCAGAGTGAGCCATGAGGACTGATTAGAGAATGGTTAGACAAATTGGATTTATCATAATTTGAAAAACCAACTGTAAAACATGGGAATCGTATTAAAGGAAAGGAAAGAAATTCAGTGAAGATGGAAAGAATATGAACCAAAACCCTGTAGTGAAAAACTACCATAGCTTACAATTTTATTCAAAGGTGTGTGTGGTGGATGAGAATTTTTTGGAAACAAATACCAAATTGTGAGGAAGAGAAGGAGCAAAGCTATCATGGTGATTTCCAGAATTTATGAAAAAATACAAGAAAGATTGTGAAGAGTTGTTATATTTTAGGAGGATTTTTGACAAGAGGTTATGATTATGCCACTATTAATTTTTCAATCCATGACTCCTCAGGTGGAACTAAATTTGCACTCTAAAGAAATATAAGACAAGAGACATTATTGCAAAATGTAATGACAAAATTATCAGCATGGGATACTGTATATGAACTTAATGATTTTGAGAAGTTATTTTCATGGAAAGCAGTGGAAATTAAAATGTTATAGAGGTGGTATAGATACTCAAGTCATTAAAAACCTTTAATGAAGAATCAGTGTCATTGGTATTTAATTAATATATATTATAACAAGTATGTTAATAATAAAATAGGGTTAAATAAAATATCAATAGAGCATAAGCTAAAAAGTCAGTTGCAAATGCCTTTTTCCTAGTATCTTTCACTTTCTAAAGAAAGAAATATTTTTATTTCTGCTGCTGGTTATAGCCTTGCATTCAGTTATAGACAAGTTTTCTTAATGCTACCAAATTTATTTTCCCCATCAAATCATTGTACAAGGGGACAAGAGATTTTCCAAGCGGGGTAGCCTGGTGTGCAGCGTACTCGCCAGCTAACCCAAAGGTCGCGGGTTCGTGTCTCACCCAGGGCATGGATGTTGTGTTTGCCCAATAGGGTTTTTTCTATGATTTGAGGAGGTTCGAAATGACCAAAGCCGTCGATACACCCTATAAACAAAAATACTACTACAAGAGATTTTGCCGACGCTAGAAAAGCACTATCAAAATTATAACACTTGCACTTTGAAAACATGGTAAATTATTTTTAAATAATGGGAAAGGAATAAGCCCAAAATTTCAGCAATGAAGGGAGAATTTCCTGAATTCACAAGGTATTTTATAGACTTACATTTATAGAAACTACATACTGCTGTCTTGGATAGAAATGGGATTAACTTCGAAGATGACTTAAGACTCTTCCACTTAATACACACTTTTAAGAATTCTATAATCCACTATATCAAATGATTTTATAAAACCTTACTATTCCATATCCGCCTTCTCCGTTTTTCCATTCGTTTAGTAATATAAACAGTAAAATGTATTGCGAATGCTGAGACATGTCCCACTTTAAACCATATTATGCATCCCTTATAAAGGAGTTTGTAAGATAACTAACATATTCACACAAAATTGACTCAAGCACTTTCACAAAAGCAGATAAAATACGCGGGCATATGATTTGTATTATCTCCCTTTTAATTTCTAAATATTGGGAGACAACATGGAGATATTCCATTATTTTGACAAATATTAAATATGCAGTATAAAGGTTCAATCTATATCATATCAATCTTAAACGCTTTTAGAATGTTGGCAAGGGATGCCTAGATGGGCAGATTTCTTTGGTTTGAGGACGATAATGACCATTAGTCTGATATTAACACATTTAAAAAATATTCGCTGTGGCAACCGTGATCTATTTTCAAGACCACAACTTTCCATATAAACTGATTTTAAGTATAATTTAGCTACATTAATAATTTAGTATGAAGCCATAATCAAAAGCTCACCGAGAAGTTAAATGTTTTGTCCACTGTAGACCCAATTTAAGACAACTTATTACACAAGGAATGACTAATTAATCGGATAACCGGTTTCTGTCAGGTTCGATCTCTCAAACAAAAATAGTTTCCAATAAACCCAATGGAACCGAAGAGTAAGTTGGTATAAACTGGGTTTTAAAAGGTAAAGTGATAACATAGAGTAAAATTAAAATGCATACCTTCCTTGCGATCAATGAAGAATTCACGTTCGGCTTCATTATGTTCCACTTGTGTATATTTTTCGTCACCCATCACTTCAAGTTTGTTCCTTCTACAGTCGGTTTATACTCCTGAGTGAACATCCGAAAATCACTACACCTTTAAAGACAAATAGAATAAAGTAGTACTTCTCCTAGGGTTATTATGATGTATATTTCAGATTTCCTACGGGAAGGTCGACGTTTGTTTACTTCACATTCCTGTTTGTTCCTTTTCCTCGAAGTAGAATATTCTTCCACGAGATGGAGTTAGCTGATATTGCTCGTAAAGATTTCTTGGCGCGAAGTATGCAAACCCAGTATCAGTGACAACCTACACATTTGGGTTTTAATAAGCTTAATTTTAATTAGGCAACCTTGGAAACAATTATTATTAATTATGATGTGAAACTTTCTGTATGTAACTAACTCACTCAAACATATGCAAAAGGTTTACTGGGTCAGTAAATCGATTGTAAGAATAATATCAATTTTATTAACACTTATATTTCAGAAGTCATCAACCTCATCTTCACTCTCATTATCATTTTACCCTTCCATTTCCATCCTTTTATACTGTTCCTCCCGGTCTGAATAGCCTAATAGTACTGATCAGACTTGAAATCACACGCTGAATATTTCAGTTGCAAACGTTTTTTCGGCCAGAATATTGTACCTGTGTTTTGTAAATTAGCCTCATAAAAGCTCTTACTATTAATGTAGCTGACAATGGCCTCAAAATAATATTTTAAGTTTTATATTTGCTCCGGTAGTCCCATTTATTAAAATATTGTTTCATCCCTGGTAACGGAAGAAAGAAGAATAACACTGTAAAACAATTTAATTCAATGAGGGCATCCTTAAAACACTATGCACTGCCGTCTCCCTATATCCTTTAGGAAGCACACAATTGACGGGCGGCATAGGTAGCATAGGTTTTAGTTTTTAAAAACTCATTGCGAAATATGTTGAAACATACCAATTCAATTGGAAGTGCCATGTGCATTGTTTAAGTAAATCAAGTGGCGTCATTTCCGCCTACATTATTAAGTATTATTTTAGATCACAACCTCATAGGTTTTTATTCCAGCATAAGAAATTTTTGACTCCGGGGTACCGGCAGAGGTCAATATTTTGGTGATACGGATCCATATAAGGACTGCTCTTAAATAAGGCGGTGGTATAGACCAGGGGAAACGATACATATGTTCACAATAGCTACATAAAATTTGTTACGAGGTCTGAAAAGAATTGATTTCAAGTATTTCCTGAGTTCCGCCCAACTGAATTATGTCATTAAGAGGATTTGTTCTACGCAACGGTGAACTATTAAGTCAAATCATCTTTCATTTCATGGTTTAGTAGACCCATAATACTTATCTCAAACAAATAATCGTTAAATAAAAGAAATTAGGACTTCATAATTTGAAAATTCAAAAATTGAATGCTTTACGACAATGCTAAAGTTTATCTACCCAGTTTGATAAATAATAATAGTGCTCACCACGCCCTTAGTTTTCAGCCTTGTGAAGTTCTCAGTTAAGGGGAAGCTCCTTTCCCTGTGCACCTTGATGTTTTCTACAAGGCTCTAATATCCAGAAGTCGCACTACTTGAATTTTGGATGGAGAGGCAAAAACATCCCCGATCTGAAACAAACTCTCTACCAACTGCAATTACTACGCCACTATTCTGAAGCTCCTCAAGCGAAGTAACTATAAATACCTATGCGTGACGATTTTGAAGTACGCAGCTGAGTTAAAAAATAATCATATTCTTAAATACGTATATCCATTCTATTTAAGAAATTTATCGTCCTAACAAGTTCGTCCCCTAAGAATTCAGTTATATTTGAAGCTGCTTACACACCAATGGATATTTAATGTAATATTTGAGCCAACCAAGACAATTATTTAATTATGTCTAACTTGATAATCAGATTTAAGACTGATTTACTAATTAGACATTTTGTCAGGGTAAATAGTTAGTGATTGAATGAGGATCAAGGAATGAATGAGGAATTATGTTGCACGGGGCCATAGGTATAAACCACTGATGCCCCACCAGGGCAGAAAATTAAAGTAAATACGTGATCAAGACCAGTTATTTTAAAATAGTGGACTGATTTCAGAAGGATGCCTAAATATTCTGAGATATTGTTTTAGAATAACGTTCATTTCGCACACCCACTCAGTAAATTATATAGTAATTTATTAGTTAATATAGTAATTCTCATCCGGTGTCCGTGTTGCTGTTCATTGAGAGAAACCAAATAGTCGAAGGAAATTCATTGCGTTAGGGTTATGAGTACAATATAGAGTTTGATGCAGCTCCCATTAACCCAAATTATTTCTTCCCAGTGGCACAGAGGGATTGAAGTTAATAAATTTGAAATGCAATTGTGACTGAATGATAATAAGTGTCCTGCAAAATCTGACTGAGAAAAATTAAAGAAAACCAGCATAATAATAACATTTCGATGACAGGATAACAAGCCAAAATTGATTGACTTGTCTTTGGTTAATTATTTTTAGGGACATAAATGTGCCCATTCAACTCATATAACACATCGGGTGGGTTTTCTCAAGGAAATTTCAAGCATTCTTCTGATTTTAAAATTATTTTATAATTAATTCTTAATGGCTTAATATAGTTTCCTCCAGTTACTATGGTGACATATATGTATTGAAAAATAATTCAGTTTTAAAGGATACTTATATGAATGAAAAAGAAAACTGAAATAGCCAGAAGGATCTGAATTCCAATATGGAAAAACTTGATAACGAGTTTACGTTAACAGTTCAGAGAATCAATTACCTTATGGAGAAAAATCTAAAAACTAATTACGGTAAGCATATATCTATAGTTTTTCTTAGATAACTTCAAGCGTTGTTTAGAACTTAAGGCACCAAAATGCTCTTGTGTTGTGTTCCAGAAAAAAAGAAACTCAAACTTTGGCTAGATAAAATCATTCTTGAAAATGAAATGGATGAAAAAACTAAGATCAATAGGAATGAATATGCGAAATACCTTGAGGAGTTCATTTGCAAAAATGGAACTCTTCCGGGAATGTGTTATAAAGTACCACCGGATGGAAAATTGCCACCCCTTAGACAGCTTGTGAAGGTAATATAAAGGTTTAGTGAAAATATGGGGAATAATTTTGACTAAGGCGGAGAGACGATTCTCTTTAATCCAACCGAAATGTAGGTATAGGTCTAATTGGAGAGTGTTTTTTATACGATGTAAAGTAATTTGATAACAGGTAGATTTGTATTTTGAAATCTGAGCCTGAACTTATGAAACAAAATGAAATGAATTATTGAAAGTGGATATGTTTCTTACTTGATTCTTGTTTTATTCCCTTGCCAACGAACCAAAACTGTTAAGTAAAGGCGTCCAAATGATGCCCTATGAGATATTACCCTCATAGGACACGTGTGATACGCCTAAAATGACTCTTTACAACTTAGATGGGAGTTAAAATTCCAGCATAAATCCACTTGTTAAAAATATTTCCGCACTACCCTGGCCGGCTTACCATCAAATCGTACAAAGAATAACGTTTTCCTAGGAAGGAAAATATTACCAGTTGATCATAGTCAAATTGTTAAGAAAAACTTTTTTACAGCCGTAATCGACCTGAATCCTTGTTTTCCTCTCGTACGTCATTTTAGGAGTGCAGATAATTCTCCTGTTACATTTCAGGCATGTTCCCTAATTTGCCAATTGTATCCACTCTGTCTTCCCAAAGTCCCCAAATATCTGTGCTCAACGATTCTTCATATGTATCTGTACTTTCAGTTTCTATAATCGTCCTGGGATTCAAAGCTACCTAACCTTTAATTTTATAGTCCCAAATTATTTTTACCACGTCTTGTCTTTTAAGTGCAGTCTGTCTGAAAATCTAAATGAGTGACTAGTTTACCCTCAGGAAATATCGAGCGAGCCCTATCACATATTTTGATAAGACATTAATTAAATATCATATAGAATATTTATAAGTTGCTGCTTTTTGAGATCATAATGCGATGGTTTCTGTTGCCTTTTATATTTCTGTACAGTCAAAAAAATACCAGCTTTTTTTCCTCTAAATGAGTTATTTATCTCGTACTGATCTCTGTCGTTTCCAACAACACCAACTCACCTGAAGGTGATCCAGGTTTTTTCCCTTGTAATTTCAGACAAATTAGTCGGCGGCGTTTGTTCGCTAAATCGCGGCACTTTCATTGGATGTATCGTCATTAATTAGCCCATATTACCACGATTAAAATACTAACTGGACTGATGGCCATTCACCTCCTCAAACCGGTGAATTCACTTGGTAGCCTTCCGCGCAATTCTATGCTGAACGCGATTCACATGTATAGCTTTAGGTGAAAGAATATTGAAATATTTTTTTTGTGTCGCAAAGAGTATTTGCTAGAAAATTATGTTTGCATTCTCCCCTAAAATGAACTAAATGCACACAGATAAACGACATTAAACGTAGCATTCTTTGGAGCAACTTTGAAGGAAAGCGACTTTAATGGATAAACTTCTACAGAAACAGAAAACGTATTGTTGTAACTTTCAAACACAACCCCCGATTTCTCGGTTCATGCTCCGTTGAAATCCACGACATCGAAGGACTTTGTGTTTTTCGGCTCATGTAAAAACGCTTAACATTTTCACGGATATCCCACTATGCCAGACGTTTTTCTGCCTATGTTTTTAAGGGTAAATTTACCATCGTTCTCACGTCGATGACAACTGATCGTCCTGACAACTGATATATAGTCCGTTAGTGATACGAACTCCGCTCGTGCTCGGATTGAGTCCGAGACAAGCAAGGGCTGCGAATCCGTTTTCAGTGAGTATCTTTACGAGAAGGCCCATTATATAGGCATATGTTTTGGTACAAACCAATAGTTAACAACCTTAAACCCTTTTCCAGCTAATTATTATGGATTAATTATTGCTTGATGGAATTGATTACTACTCAAAACTCCCGTGTACCTATCTTATTATAATTTGCATGTTTCCTTTTGTTCAGATTTTTATCATGGGTTTCGCCAGCTTCCTAGCAGGGGGTGGTGAGGGGGGGCAGCTTAAATTTTTAAAGAACCTACAAGGAAAGAAGTAGATATAATGAACTAGAAACATTTACATCTATAAGGAAATAATTTATATTAAATTAGTTAGGAATATTTGTTAACTATATTTGGTAATGCCCTTTAATACAACAAAAATTATTTTTTGCCATAACAGTTTATTTCTGAATTCTCAATTTTTTTTCCTTCAATTTTTTTAAAATTAATTTTTATGGGGGTAGCTGTCCCCTCCTGCCCCATCTAAAGACGCCATTGCATCTTATGTTGTAGTAGAATGTATAATTCTATTTTATTTTTAGTTATGCTCATATATTTAGAGAATAGATGGTACTGAAGAGAATGCAAGCGAAATGATAAAACAGGAGAAATTAGATGATTTAACTCTACAAGCTGGATGCCATGGAAGGAGTTATCATGACGTCGAATACGAAAAAATAAAAAAATGCCAGCAAAAATTAGATGATTTCTTGAAAGAGAAATTCAAACAATTGATCATGGAAGAAAGAACTGCTGCCGATGAAGAAATTCAGAGGTACAAAGCCGAGATATGTAGAATGCGGGATAGCTTCAGAAAATGTGAAAAAGAAATAAAAGATTTGGTGCCTGATTTCAACTGGTCTGAATACGAAGAGAATCCGGACACATACTTCAGGGACGCCTTTAAACAGGTTGGGATTGAATACTACTTACTTCAACCAAAATTTATAGTCAATAGAATTTGATGGGGTCGAAGTTCATCGAAAAAAATAATTTGAGCCACTTAATTTTTATTTAAAATTTTCACATCATTACTGCTCTTGAGTTAACAACTTGAGGTTTATGACTCTCTGATTATCTATATAATAGTTTGCAATATTAATTTTTCTTCAGTAATAGTTTTATTTTGGATATCTTTAAATAGGCACGGGAAGTTCTGAAATCAGTCATAACAGTGGGTGGGGATTGACTCAGTTACATTCAATTACATCACCAGAAAGGAGTTATTATGCCAAAGCGCTTCATGATCTAGTATAGGGAGAATATGGGAGGCGTGGGATGAAATTAATGTATTAGATAAATAAGAATATTTTCAAGAAGTAGAAAGGTTAGGATAGCAAAAGTTGTAAGGTTTACAAAACGTACGATAATTAAATTGGGAATTAATTTTAAAAGAAAATGGACACATAGACATGGATATTAAAGGAAGAATTGTGTTATTAAAATATACTTTTGCGAAAGGGACAGAGTTGATGAGAAGAACTTGAATTAAAAGCATAAAGAAAAAGTTAATGAAAACTTTGGCAGGAGCGTAGCATTGCAGTGTTGTTCTACGACACTGAGGAAGGAAGATGAGGGTAAGTTTAGAGGCCTTTGAGATGTGGGTGTGGCAAAAGATGGAGAAAGTTAAGCGGACAGAGAAGGAAAAAATCGAACAAGTACTACGAATGATAGGGGAAGAGATGGAGCTGTTGAGGGAATCCGAAGAAGGCAGGTAAATTAGACGAAAGGGATAATCAGAGATGGTTTGTTGAACGTTGTGGAACGATGGAGGATAAAATTTTAGGTATACGAATTAGTGGTAGAAAAAGATTAGGGATTTTGAATACAATAATGTAGGGTAGAAAAAATTCACAGATGAAGAGGGATACTATACGGCGCTGGACACTTTGAGTCATTTTTTGGGTTCATAAAAGCCTATCTTAACCGGTAGATTACCGTCATCTTCATAAATTTTTTGGTCAAGTATTATGAATGGTTTCTCATAGTATATATTGAATAATTTCAATAAGATTTGCAATAAAATCCATCTGCCCTCCCCATTTACTATGACCATGATAGTAGGGCCATGCTTTCCAATGATCCCTAGAGCAGCTGGCTGGCTGCAAAAATGATTATTGTCCGTTCGGGTCACCCATGGTAGATAGTATAGGGAACAGAAAGTTCCTCGAGACTTATTGCACTTTTCGTTGTAGAACTCGTTGCTGGCCGCCGAATGCCAATATTGTATCAGCCTCTATACGAACGTAAAAATTCATATTATTCCGCTCGTTCTTATTGTTTACCACTATTGTGTTGTGATATTTCAGAAAATTTGCTATTCATTTCGTCTTACTTGAAAACGTCTAGAACAGAAATCAAAAAATTCAAATAGCAAAACATTTTAACCTTCCTGAATGGATAATCATCAGTACTTCAATCCGAAGATTGGTTGACTGCAGCCCTCCATCCTTTCCTATCTAGTGCTAGCTCTCTTG
>WURS02251153.1:0-19391 GCA_011762765.2 Rhinocypha anisoptera | reverse complement strand
ATGTGGAATTTCAAAGTTTGTGTCTCATTTAATCATGAAGCAGTTCCACGAAGCCACGCCGGAAACTATTTCCTATATGTTATTTGCTATAACAAATCATAAAGATAAGCTAATAATAATAATTTTTTTCAGGCAAAATTAGGATATAAGTTCCTCTCTCACATTTAAACTTTTCAAATTCATGAGTAAAACACCCATGCCCTAAGAAGGTTTCAAACCTTTGGGTTAGCAGGTGGGCATGCTACACACCAGTCTAATCAGACTGGCAGAAATAGAGGTCTAAGGTGCTGACCTTCTGCAATCACAGCAATAGATATTTCAGGCTGTATTGTGACGTTTTCCATAGAAAGATTGGGAGCTTTCTTCAGATAAAGACTTATGATGGCCTGGTTTCTACACAACTACTAATGTCAAGTAGAAAAAACAGGAATTCTATCTTCTTATATCATTATCAAGATTTTGATGATGGAAAGTTTGAACTAGGTCAGAATACTAATATTAATAATAAGTGAAAGAAAATGGTGATAAAATATGTCATTCATAATTCTAACAAATAAGGTTAATAATTTTAATGCTTTGGACATAATTAATCATCATAGATAATTTTTTAACATACTTATCTCCCTCTTACAATATAATGTTCACTACATTAATAAAGGTGGGCAATGGAAGAATACACTCTTCTACTGTAACTCCTATTTGTACAACTGAGTTGGAAATGTGACACTTAAATGTGATGTCTTTTTAGCATTTATCTGATAATGGGTATCACAACCTTGAATTATAAATTTACCCACCAATCTGTTACATGCTATTTCATCATACTGATAACTATTACTGAAAAAAGATAAAAACTTCACAATCAGTTAAGAGATGACATAAAAGAAGTAGAAGGAAGTATATCAATCATTCCAGCAGGAAAAGAACAACTCAAAGGGTGTCATCATCAGGTAACTGTGATGTGCTTCCATGTACTGAGTAAAATGTGTTGGTGAATTAATTCACTCTAAAAGTAAAACATTTTATTAGGCAAAGTGAAGTTATGAATTGCATTTAAACAATATGACATTGGTATCAATAACAGAATTTCTTTCTAACAATACTTTCAGAAAACCGAGTTTAATTATTGCAATATTTTGTTCCACTTTACTTTCAAGGAATATCTCTCTACAACTAGTGGCATAGGATTTATTTTATCTTCATTGTTCAAATATAAATAACTAGATATAATCTAATTCTCCTATGACTTTTTCCTACAGACAGAAACATGGCTATTAAATATTTAATGTTAGTAGCCCTTGTGGCTGCATGCACTGCAGTTCCCCTGGAAGAAGGTGAAGCTATGAAGGCTCGCTTTGATAATTACAAAGTCTATAGAGTTATTCCAGCAAATGAGGAACAAGTGAAGATTCTTCGACAAATTGAAGAAGAGGATAATGGAGTATGTAAATTACTGTTTAATACCTTTATGTCATAGGCCATAAAATTCTCCTGCTTCTGAATTCAGACATGTTGCTTTTTTTCAGCTTTCCTTCTGGACCAGTGCATCACAAAAGGGAAAACCCACTGACATAATGGTTCCTCCTCACAAACTCCCAATGGCCGTGAATATGTTCAAAACTTTGGATCTGAAACATCGAGTTATGGTAGAAAATGTACAAAGGTATTTTAAAATAATGCTTCTATTGACACAAAACTAAATATTCCTATATGAAATTAATAACCAAATGATTAGTTTTGATAGAAGATTAGTAGTTTTGATAGCTCACCTCTAATTAATCATTATCAGGAGTGAAATTATACATTCAAGATTTGGGATATTTTATTTCCTTGCACCTTTAGTATGCACAAGTTTTTGATACTCAGAGAACTGTATTAGGCAAAGTTCACTGTGGAGGCCGTCACTTGGTGGAAATCCATGATAGAGAAATGGTTTTTTAATTAACTTTTATATTTCCACAAAAGATAAAAATTACAAAACAGCAGCTCCCAAAGGATATCGGATTCACCGTTATTTCAACGCAGAATCTGGAGGGCAAAAAAAAAAAAACAAAGTTCACTGTGGAGGCCGTCACTTGGTGGAAATCCATGATAGAGTGATGGCTTTTTAATTAACTTTTATATTTCCACAAAAGATAAAAGTTAAATAAAAAATCATCACTCAACTGTATTAGGGTTTACTTACTACTGACTTAGACTTTAAATGTGGTAGTCCCAAGGCAGCGCCTTTCAAATCTATCCCAGTGTTTTTCTAAAAAAATTAACTTTTCTGAAAGGTTCTATCAATGATAATTATATACTCCACCAATGGTGCTAGAATACCAACACATCATTGGTGAAAATTAGTAGCAAATAACATCTAAAATTTTCAAAGGTTGTTTTTTTAAGAACAAGGTATTTCTTTGATTTTAATGGATTGAGTTGCCACTATTACCATGGTATCATATCTCAGAGAATGTTTGATTGACTAACTGTGAACAAAATTATTTCATGAAAACTTAATATAACTAAGAGGTCATTAAAAAAACCTTTTACATAAACTGGCAGGTGCAAGACAATGAAAACCTTGAGTTAAAAACATTTGCTCTTATTTATAAAAGGTATATTTATTTACAATAAGAGTAATCTAGTGAGATGCAATAAGTTTTCAATTGCTTACGTATGATAGGGCCAATTCGATTTACATTGTGAAAAAATTAATCTCTATAAACTTTTCTTGCATGAAAGATCATTATATTTATTGTCTCTTGCACCTAGAAGTCCATATGAAATTGTGGTCAATATTTTTTTAAAGGCTGATTGATGATGAGCGCCCTAATAAGCCACGAGCCTCTGGTGATTTTGGGTGGGATGACTACCACCGTCTTGATGATGTAAGTAAGCTGCTTAAATTGTATAAAGTATGAGAAATAAACCAATTACAATTACGATTATAAAGGCGTGCAATTTCCTACAAATAATTTTTATTATTACCTGGGTTTCAATGTTATAACATCATCATCAGGTAATGACTTAATTTCCTTAACTTGTTCTGAAATTCCATAGTTTTACCATTTCAGAGTTACTTGTTGGATAGTGGGTAAATAAATTGCTACTTAAATTTTCATGAAAAATATAGGCTTAATGCATACTTCTGGAGATGTTATGTATGCCAATATTATTAAAATTACATTTTAGTCTTATCATCTATAATAGTTATATGGTAGATTTATATACAGGACTTAATTAAAAGTCTGAACAATATTATATTTTAAACAACCATCAAATACTGTATTTAAAGCACACTTTTCAATAAGTTATACCAGCCTTGCTTTTAACTATAAGTTTGATGACCATATTTATCAATGTATTTTGTATCTATAAAATATTAACTCTATGATTCCTTTTCCCACTAAGATATATGATTGGATGGATTCCTTAGCAGCACAATATCCAGATAAAGTAACCACTGTAATTGGAGGCCAATCATATGAAAACAGAAAAATTAAAGGAATTAAATATTCAACAGGTGGATCAGGAAAGAGAATAATTGTGGTTGATGGAGGTTAGTGACTATTTTATTTGTTCTAATTAGGTCTTTACACCAACCTTCACACTAAAAATGCAGGATAATGATCAATAAAGGTGGTCAAGTACATACCATCCTGAATGACTGTGTCTACTTTATTTGATTATGACTCGTTTCTGCCAATAGACGAGGAAGAAGTAGCCCAAAGAGCTATTAAAGGAGAATGGTGATAGCACACTTATGATAAGTGGTAAACTGAGAGGTTGGATGAAAGATTGTAATGAAGGGAGAGAAAAGTTATTTTAGATAGAATGAATAATTGGTGGCAGAAATTATGTGGAGTAGAGAGGGTTTTATGTTGAGGAGGGGTTCAGTAGTAGGAGCTCAACTTGGAATTCATCAATTACCTAACTTAACCATTAAATTACCCTTCAATATAACCAAGTATTTCTTTTTGCTGGTTAATCTTAGAATAACAAATCTATAATAAGTCCACATATTCATAAAAAACAAACATTTTTTTATGTTCACAAAATCCCACTTTTGTTCCCTCTTCCCCTGGAAAATAAAGGTTCCTGTACATTTCCAGAGGGGAATGTACAGGGATGTATCTTGGAACATAGGGGAAATTTTCAACAGGGAACTATGACAATAAAGTCAAAATTATTCTATTTTAATGTGCTAACAAAGAATAAAACTTAAAAATAAGTTTAAAAAATGTTATTTACAGAACAGCAGAGTAATTTGTGGAAAATAATTATTAATTAATATTTGAATGAAATTTTTGATAAAATCAACTCAGTCTTTAGTTCTTATGTGGCATTCCTAGTATGTGTACTTGATGAGGATGAAAAAAAGATAATTCAAAGAAAATTCATACATGTATAAAGCAAAGGGAAATCCCTTCGGCTATCGAAAGACATTTTGATTTCCCCCTCGCCAAGTTTATAACTAAATTAGAACAATTTACAGAAGGTTTATCCATCAGGTTATTTCCTATGAAATTATATTCATATTCATCATACATCATTAAGATGTCATTTCACAATATTATTTTGTTCAGCATTTTGAGGCAAAAATTTCACTAACTTATTTATATTTCAGATTTTTAAAATTTCACTTTTACATCACTTAGGAGAAAAATAAATTTTTTTAAAAATTTCTGTGTGTAGTGTGTGGACACTATAGTTTATCAAAAACAAAAAGTTTAAAATAGATGCATATTTTATCCAGACCCTTGGTCATTTAAAAATTCTGGTTAATTAAAATTTAATTCAAGTTGACTATATCTGACATCAAAATATTATTTGGTATAAAAAATAAATATTTTCACAGAAGTAATTAACCTTATTCAAAAAATTTTACTTGAAACCTGGAGTTTATAGATCGAGGCTGTACGTAAATACCTGTATATGTATTTTTAAAATTCGAGAAATGGTTAAGGCCGAGACTTTGTGGAAATTCATGTTGATAACAACAGAAATAAAACTTTGCGTTCCACACGAAAGTGTGTGGAACGCAAAAACTCGTGTGGAACGCAAAGTTTTATTTCTGTTGTTATATTTTTAAAATGCTTACAATACTTACCTTTCAGTGTAATTATACTTAAGCATTGAAATATAAACATTGTAAAAATGGAATACATTTCATAATAATGTGAAAATATATCTTTTAAATTTATTAACATACAGGAATGCATGCCCGTGAGTGGATCTCCCCAGCTGTGAACACATATATGCTGAATCAAATTGTGACTAACCAAGACCCAGACGTAAGGGAATTGGTTGATTCTTTTGACTGGTATTTCTTCCCAGTCATTAACCCTGATGGTTATGAATACTCTCAAACCACAGTAAGTATTCATTGGAGTAAAAAAAAATTCCATTTCCACTGAACATTTTATCTGAGAAAATAAATACCACCAATTAGATCCTCATTCATTCAAGCCCTCAAATCTCATCTAATTATTCTTAGAACAGAAAACAAGCTTTCAACACTAACTTTCATAGGTACAAAGCTGTTTCAAACAGGACAGCATCTTAGATGATTTCAGGAAATTCAGCAGTTGCATCTAGCACTGATAGTTTAGAGGAAGAATATCAATTTTCATCCTCTTGGGGAGGAAAATTGTGAGAAATTTCACTGAAAGGTCTTAAAATTTCTCTCTCCATGTGTGTAGGAATCCTTAATTTCTGTGCAACACTACATGTCCCTTCCAAATTCAATATTTTTCATAATGAAGTGCATCTTCAGTTGATAAACTTGAAAATATTGCAACTACACCATTTCTTCCTCCAAAAATTTTCCTAATCCTTTCATTCCAACTGCTAATACAAAGAGCATCTTTCACTCTAGTCAGTTGCTGATCATCCAAGAGAATTAAGTTCATTGGGTAAATATAAACAGCTCCTAATAAAACCTTATTTTTGAATAAAGTAGCTGTCTTATTTCATAGCATCAGCAATACCACTAGCAATTAATGCACATTTTATTATAACCAAGAAAAATATCACATACTTCCACTCCCCCAAGTAAAGACCTAAGTGGAGTGTTCAACTTGAAAATTTTGTATCACTATGAACGGCTTAACTTAGATTACAGAGGTGAACTTCCCAGGAAGAGGAATGCAAATTCAGGCTACATTGCTAATAAATATATATGTCTCAGTGACATCTCCCCAACCCATTCCTGCGTGCAGCTATAGGAAGGTGGACTGACCCATTCTGAAAAGTCACTTTGCACAGGGGTCATAACTTTCAATTTCATTTACTTAAGTATAGTGGGGTTACTTAAGTACAGCGGAGTAACATACAGTGGGGTTCTATGAATGTCATTTCTGGAGTTAGTTGCTACCTAAGGGTTGCATTCTAGTTAAAATCATGCTTACTGAACTATATGGTTGTATTCAATTTTAGTTATAAAGGGAGCCTGAGTTTATAAATTTCATCCACTCCATAAAGAATTGATTTCAACTCCACAGAGTTGAATCCTTGGATTGATGAACAGTTCCTCATTCTTTATAAATAAATGCAAAGAAGTCTCTTGAATTGTCAATATCTTATTTATTTTATTCATTAGGACCGTATGTGGAGGAAAACTCGTGGGCCAGGCAATTTCATGTGTGTAGGAACAGATCCCAACAGGAACTATGGTTTCCACTGGAGTTGTAAGTTTTGCATTCAGAGTCAATTCTTGTCCTCTGTTATATATGTTGCAATAAATATTGACAGGTGTGCCAAATATTGCTTTATGGAACATATTACATTGGGTGCAAATTTGAGACATTCAACTCATTCCTATATATTTTCTTTACCCCTTTAATTTAATTAGTGGCTGGAGCTAGTGACAATCCTTGTTCTGAGACTTACCATGGGTCAGCCGCATTCTCAGAAGTGGAAACAAAAACACTATCTGATTTCATCACTTCATTTGGAAATGACATTGATGTTTATCTAAGTTTACACAGTTTCAGCCAACTGGTTCTTTTCCCAATGGGATACACTGATCAGCATCTTCCAGATTATGACAACATGGTGAGTACTTCTCAAAGGCAATATATGTAATTAGAAATATAAAGAATTTATATTCATATTGATAAAATTCCACCACATTATGCCTGATACTTCACTTGTTATATGCAATTAGATTGAACTATTATAGAATTAAAATTCTTTCATACCTTTTGGTAAAAATATTTATGTAGAATTTCTGCAAAAATATGCATCACTATAATCAGTTCTCATTCTTTAGTTTCATGAAATTATAATTTTTCCTTTAAATACATAATATAAATAAAGAGCAATTACTGTATGAAAAATACTATAAAACCACTAGAAAAATTAGTCTTTAACTGTGGGTATAAATATTATGGTGAATTTTATTTCCAGTAAAAACTGGAAAATTGAGAATTTCACCAGGAAACTTGATTTTTCCTAAAGGAAAATTATAAAAAAAGAGATTATTTTCTTAGCTCTTTGAATAATTATAACATTATATAACAAATGTTTAACTTTTAAATTACAGCTTGCAGCTGGAAATGCAGCAGGTGAAGCTTTGTCATCTAGATATGGAACAAGATATCAAGTTGGAAATATCGTAGATGTATTATGTACGTACATACAATAGGAAAATTATTAGAGTTATTTTTATCACCAACTCATCTCTCCCGGATCTCATCTTAAGCCTTGAAAATCAGTAACCAGAATTAAACAAACATTATCATCCAAACCTGAACTAAAAGTAAATCATCATTAGCCATTAATAACTGAGAGAATATTTCACCTACTCCAATATTGACATGAATTCTTTCTTATATCATGTTAGGAGTGATTTGTGACTAACTCTTCAAGCCAATTGTCACCCAACAATCTCTTGATTCTTTCATAGTTAGTCATAAAGTCAGAGACAATGCTCATCCTCACCTAACTCCTCTATTATTTTCACTACCATATTTTTTTTCATTTCATCCACTCACTGTTTTCTATAGATAGTAATAATCATATTTCTGTTACTGTAGTTTGTTCTGACACATTTTGGGGCACATAATCCAGTTCATGTTGTTCAAAGCTCTCTCTGAATCCAATCTTTTAATTATCACAGCCATATTTAAAGAACTTTGGCTTTAAAAAACGTAACCCAAGTATTATACAAATGCATAAACTTTTTTAAATGCTCTGTAATCACATAAAGTTTGACCCTTTTCTCAAGAAATTTTTTTTCTCCATATCTCTTACCTACAATTAGACATTAGATTTTCGAAAGGTTAATATTTTTCATCTGATCTCAAAATCAAAGTGAAAAATCAAATTGAATAATCTGCTTTCATTTTCCACTGCTTATGGCAGGATATTAATATTGAAGAGTAGCAGGTACATTTATGTACTCTGTCCAGAAGAAAAAATATTTTTTATATTTTGAAAAGAGTAATATGAAATACGAATGGTGATAAAAGTCTTTTGCACAATAATTAAGCTTATCTGAATTAAATTCTTATTATTTTTCTTTTGGGCAATAGGAAATTTAACTTAAAACAGAGTTTGTAGAGTAATATTTCAACAAAAACCTCTGTGGGTTATTAATTACTAAGGCTAAAATGTGCTTCCATCTTCATCAATTTATTGAAGTTCTATAAATAAGTGTTGAAAACACACTTTTAGTGCTGTGATTTATTATGACTTAGCAGTAGTCATATTGTAGTAACATTTGAATATAAATAACAGTAACAAAAAACGAGTATAAGATAGCTTTTATATTAATGGTTTTTTTTTGTTAAAAAAATCCCTATATTGACTACAATATAACCCTTGTTCAAATTATTGTTTGGCTAACCTCGCTCGCCTAACCAATTTACTATTCTAACGGTAGAATCAAGGTATTGCAAATTTGGAGACTTGAATTTTAAACTCTCAAAGGTAGTTCTACTTCTTTTCTTTTTACCAAAATTTTGGACCCAAAAATTCTAAAGTGTATATATTACACAATACTATTTTAGTTGACTTTCTGCAGTCAGTGTCTACTACTTGTGAGATAATGATAGTCGTGCATTAGGTTTCAAGAAGAAAGTCTCTAAATATTCTAGAGGATACTCAAGTGAAAGAATATAAAGAGCGTCAGGAACAGATGGCATATAAAAGAGAGTTCGTTTCAAGTCTCAACTAACATTGCCATTCATGAATGAGAACAGAATGAAGAGGATGTACATATTAATTAACCTTCTTAAACTAAACCTTCATTATGTAGTAATCTATTTAGTGTAGGAAACCATTTTAAGGAAAGAAATTACCCAGAAATTATCCCTAGAAAGCTATCTTATTGATAATGAACAATGGCACCTGATTGCACTTATGTTAACTTCCATGGCCTGGGAGAATCCATTGCTTCTAAGAGAAAAAACATTGCCCATTTTGGGAAACAAAGATTTAGGCATCCTCAGATGTAAAGCAGTGAAAAGGAAAGGTGTCATGAACGAACGTGACATTCAGTGAAATTACTTTTCGACAAAAAAAGGTGCTTAATTTAAGGATTTCAATATCATCCATTGGTGGGAGAACTAGGAAAATCAGAAACTTGGCAATTTCCACATTTTTTCTCATGACCATGACTTTGTTGCAAAGCAAAATCATCAGATGATTATTACATCATACCATTAAATTTATACCATCAGGCAGAGTTACTGCAGGAATTGATTGAATTAAAAACAGATATAATAGAAGTGAATAGTTCCTTTTAAAACCTCTAAAATAAGTTATTAATTGTAAAAGTTTGTCAACCAATAATGCTGGAATATATTTAGTTATTTCCTACAAAAAATTCAAATCAATACTCTAATGCTTATTCGTACATTACTTAGGGCTAGTTTTATGACCACGTCCTTATGTGATAAAATAAATTTTGTGTAAAAATAATAACATATTACTAATGCCTGTTTATGTTTTCCTTATTAGATGTGGCCAGCGGGAGCAATCTTGATTGGGTGAAGGGTGTCTTCAACGTTCCTTTTCCTTATGTCTTTGAACTTCGTGACACCGGAGATAATGGTTTTATCTTGCCTGCTTCACAAATAATACCATCTGGAGAGGAAACATTTGATGCTCTTTTATCACTAGCACAATCTGCTCAGTCTATGCGCAAAAAGAACTGAATTTAATAATAAAAGGTGAAGTCCTGATTTTATACTCAGCAATATTATAATAAAAATACCAGAATACACAAGTTTTATTTCTTTTGCAATGCATATTGCTATATTGAAATCACGTATTATCCTTTGTTTATTAGAAATCATAATTTGATAACTCTCTTTTTAACTGTAAATGAATCAAATATTTCTGTAAATAATATCATCATTGGTTATTAGTCTGAAGATGGCTTGTAGCTGCTTTCCAAGTTTACCCATCACCTGCACTTCTTCATACCTTAAATATTTTTAACTCAGAATTTTTTCACTTATTATACCTTCCTGATTGAAGAAGCTAAGAGATATAAACAAAAGAGCATAAGTGAAGAAAGTATTCTTCCATAATTTACCACAAATAATAGAAGGATGAACATAAGGACATACTCGCTGAGCATTGATATGGAAGTGAGATATGCACAATAACAGCCCCAGAGAAATTACAACTAGATGCAATGGAAATATGGTGCTACAGAAAAATTTTAAATATTAAGTGATAAAACTGAATAACCAATGAAGTACCTGAGCTAAAAAAGAGGTTATGGATTACACTTGAAAGATGAAGAGGGAGACTAATAGAAAACATATTGATACATACAAGTCTAGAAAAAAATGTTTTACAAGGGACTTCTATTATGGGAAGAACTCTTGAGGTAGGTCAATACTGATATGAAAGAAAATTCTGTGAGGAGGCCATCACCTGGTGGAAAATAATGAAAAAAATAGAGGTCACTTTTATATATTTCCACAGAAGATGTGTCTTCTGTGGAAATATATACCGGTGACAACATCTATTTGGTATAAAAGAATCAGGTAATGGAAAACTTAATGAGCTTAAAATAATGACATATGAAGAAGTTGGCAGGTGGCAGGATAGCTTGGAGAGGTACCATAAATCATTCTTTGGATTGATGACTCATTGTTCTGATGAAGAATGTCTCTCAGGATACATAATTGACAGCGGTAAAAAATAAATCTATTGACTGTTATGAAAACATTTTAGTCTGCACTGAAATAATTCTTTTAATTAAATGTATTATTCTGTAAGACTATTGATTAGACTATCTAAATTATGTTATTGTATTTGATATTTTTCATTGTTGCTCCTTTTCACATTTATGTATGGTATAGCAGAAGTATCTAAAGCCTGAACAGACTCAGCTACAATCCTTACAGCATTAATTTTCTCTACAGAGATTGTATTGTTCTATACACCATAAAATATCATTTATCATCATTTACACAAAGACACAGTTTACCATTATGGTTAAAAAAGGTAATCCCAAAACTCCTCTGTAGTGAAGGTCATCAGGAATTATGTTGTGAATAGGTTCTACAAATGTCAAAATATTGGATGATAACAGCAGAGTGTTGAGAATCCTCATTTTTATAAACAACACAATATTCACCGATCCTTCTGTCTAAGCATTTTTTTGTATATATGACTGCATCATAGAATCAAGTATTCCATAATTGGTGTGGTATCAGAGTGGGAACAACCATATAATGAAAATACCTTCTTGGAGGAGTGGATTTCTTAGTAGTTTCTTCCAAAGTATACTGTTGTCTAAATTCCTTATACGGAAACAGAAAAGGGTGTCCATATCTTGCATGATATTGTCTTTGTATCTTTTCTCTGCTTTAACACGAGCATACAAGTCTTGTACATTTTTCTCAATATAACATTTAGAATTCAACATGACATCCAAATCAAATATATATGTATCTTGAAGTGAGTTGGGGATACAGTAGAATTACCAACATTTGATTCTATGTTTTCCAAAGTTTCATATGCTTTTCTTAATTTTGGATAAACAAATGTAAAAAATATGGAAATATAATATAAATGTGCATTAAAAACCTTGGTTAATACTGGATTTGCTTGCTACCATAGTAAAATCCATCATAGATGCTTCAGAACATTGTTTTATTGCAGCAAGGAACAGTGATAAAGACTTTATGTGTAGAAATTAATAGTATCAAACATATGAACATTATTCATGAAGATAACAAAATATTAGTTTAAGCAAACTTAACATTATAGTGCAAAAAACTGTAGAATATATGTTTTATTATAAAAAAAACTTCTGAATATATTTTTAACTATTAAATCTCAATGACTTTATAAAGCCTTCCATACATTTTATGATATAATCCATCAGACTAGAAAAATTTACCATTAATTTTCACCTTAATAAGACATTAGATAATTAATGTATTAATTTTGCTAAAAGAATGAAAAAAATTAAAAGTAAAAAAAAACATAACCTACCCAAAATCCAATAATATTAAGCAATCTAGTAAGTACAACTACATGTGATGAAAGATAAAAATACTCAAAAACCAAATACTCTTACCAGCTATTCAACATGTTAATCAGCATTAATCATATAATACAGCATAAAATGCAGCCCATTTCCACAGGAAACATAAAAAAGAGAATATTTTAGAATTCACCTAATTATGAATACAAATTTTGGTTATATGAAACAGAAATCAATGTGGGCTATATATACAAATAAGCATTTGTCCTATTTCAAATCTCAAAATTGAAAATTATAATGAAAAATAAATGTATTGTGCTAGATTACAAGTAACTTTTCAATTTTAATATGAAATTCTGAAAGAGCACTTATGAAAGAAATCAAGGAAATTATAGGGCCTCAGGAAGTTTACAACCAAAAGTAAGAGTAACCTTATCTAAGTAGTACCTTAAGTATGTAATCTAAGTAATACATTATGAGACCTTAATTAGGAAAGAAGATGCTTTGTATATGCTGTAAAATATGACAATAAATTCAAAGTACCCCATAATATTAAAATATAATTATAAGCTTTCATTTTTGCTAATGCATTCCATCAATAACATTAGATTACAACATGGTATCCAGGGCTACACCTATTTTCACATAAAAAGGTGATTGCAGTCATTCAGTGTATGTAAACACTCTGGAATACATCCATAGTTACTAAAGAAATGATTGAAATTACAATTTAAGGTGATTATAATTTTAAAGTAATAAAGAGCTTCAATAAATAATGGAATGGATATTTTTGCACATGGTATTAGAGTCCCATTGATTGGTAAAATACAGCACATTCTTTGACTGGCAGGAAGGAATTTAACAACTGTAAAAATCTATGCTAGACATTTCATGTACAGTACCTGCTGACGGAGATGTCAATAGAAAAAATAGGAAACTAAATTATATACTTCCCAAGAACTCTTAAATATGATAAAAACTGTAGCACCATTGACACTGAAAATGTTGTTGATCAAACTTTTAAAGTAAGCACACACAGGTATCTATTTGTGTAAAAAATGCATCACCTGGAACATTTAGTAAATATTTCTAAAGATTAGAAACAAGGAGATCATAATCAGGTGTGCCAGCCATTTTGCTCTTGAGGAATTTTGCATGAACTTCTGCATCCAGATAGCTCACTTTAACTCCTTCATCTTCTTTCATGGCATTCCTCCATTCCATCTGCATTAAAGAGAGGATTACATTTAAAAAAAAAATAAGATTTGTAAATTGAGGATTTTCTAATGGTCCATTCAACTGATAACATTAAGTAAAAATAATGCTAGAGAACACACACAAAATGACCAGTCATCAACACACCCTATAAACACAAGTACAACTATGTCTTGCCTTTAATGTAAAACAAAAATGGTGATCATGGGCATGACAGGAAAACATATAAAAACATACATATATATTATACACATACAAAAGAAGAATTTATATAGGTTACGAAACTTGTCAAGGTAGTAAAAGAGAATGGTTAAAAGACTGGCTCAGTTGTGGGACTGAGGGATGCCTAAAGTATCATATTGCATTTATTTACAATGCTGCACTGTTACTATTATTAATGTAGCTAAGAATGACAACAGTACTTTACAGAACAAACACCTTAACTGACAAAAAAAAAGGTATTAAAAGTTGTAATACTGTTT
This sequence comes from Rhinocypha anisoptera, assembly GCA_011762765.2. Taxonomy (NCBI): domain Eukaryota; kingdom Metazoa; phylum Arthropoda; class Insecta; order Odonata; family Chlorocyphidae; genus Rhinocypha; species Rhinocypha anisoptera. Next base: position 5,252 of record WURS02251153.1, on the reverse strand, counting down.
TCACGAATAATCAGTACTAATCCTTCCCTTACCAAACCTCACTGATTCCCTCCATGGTCATTTGTCTTCCATGAAATGAATTTAATTACTTCATTCCTATCCCCTCCTTCACCCACAACAGCATTTCAGTCCCCCATAACCGCTGTGTTCATTCTAGCAAGAGTTTTGTCCAAAACCGAAATAAACTTTGAAAATAGCCTGCCAATGAGTCAATGCTGACTTCTTACTAATAGATTTTATTTGAAGTACGTAATATGCTGTTCATGGCATCATTCGACAATTTTTAGTTTTCAGCCAGCATGCCTTTAAGTGAAGTAGTGCTTTATTTTTCTGTCAATATTGTTGTGAAAAAAATAGAAGGATTTTGAGGACCAACACATATTTAGCACATTTTGTTTTAAATAGGGAAAGCAAAACATTGATAGAGACTGAAAATGTTGCAAGAAGGTTATGGAAAATCATGCATGAGCCATTCACAAGGCATGGTATCAGTGGCTCAAAGCAGTGAGAACATCCAATGAAGATGATGTAACACCTTGGCAGCCATCAACATAGAGTGATGACATTCATTTTGAGGAAGTTGGTGTTTCATGACAGTAAGGGAAAATACATTGAATGTCCATGGAATAGCAGAAGGGGGAATAGGAAAGGAATTAGAAAATTTGACAGAAAAGTCATACTGACAGACAGTATTACAAGTTTGACTGAAAAGCTGATCATGCATTGGTAACCGGTAAGTTCATTGGGGACCTTAGTTTCCTGAGGAATGTCATAACAGGTGATGAGACCAGGGATTATGGTTAAGTTATTCAGGTTAAATAGGGCAGTGCACTCTCCGGCTAACCCAAAGGTCACAGGTTTGAGTCCTACTCAAAAGAGTTCATTTGGAAGTCATGCATGTTGCGTTTGTCAGTAGAGTTTTTCCTTTGATTTGAAGAGATTCTTAATGACCATAGTCTTCGATGCACCCAATAGACAAAAATACTACTGCTTTACGATAATTATTTACACATCAAAACAAAAGCACATGAAAGTCAATCAAAGTGATGCTCATTGTCTTCTTTGCTTTTAACGGCATTGTTTTCATTTAGATTACATTCCATGAGGTCAAACCATCATTAAAGAGTTCATTTGGAAGTAATGCGGAGAGTTATCATTTTTTTGCAGTGTGGTGGCTTATTAACTCTAATGATCTCTAGGGTGAGGACAGCATGAGTGTAAGGTCTTGGTAGGGACATCTTCTTTGATAAGGTGAATGGTGAAGCAAAGTGTAACCCAAAAGGCAGTGTCTGATCCATAATGAGAGGCTGAACACAACCTGGTCAAAGGTCAGATAATAGACCCAGGGAAGTCCTTGGCAATCTATCCTGGTGATAATTTCCCAAGAAAAGCCATCATGGATGTGCCTTCTGCTAAATGTTGCAGAGGTGAAACTGGACTCTCACTCTGTTGGAGAGAGCTGCACATACGATGATGAATTGATTTGAAAATAAATCAAAGGATTACAACATGGAGCATAAAAATGTCTAAGAAAATTGTCAAACTTCAAATCTTAGAAAGTGACTTGAAGACTTCCCATACTTAGTTTAACTCACTGGAGAGGAAATGGCCAATTTACAGCAGCTAGTTATAATAATATATTTTTCTTCATAGGAGCAAATACATAGATTGATAATATACTGGTAGGTGGAAAAATACTAATCATACATTTTAACACTAAACCCAATAAATGAAATATAGTTCAGGTGTGTGTGCCAAGATTTGAAGCAGAGAATGAGGAGGTGGAAGAATTTTATTAATCCCTCAGCTTTTTCCTTGAATTTCTTCTAATTCAAGAAGTCACCATAGTCCAAGGAGAGTTCAACGCCAAAGGTAGAAAGATTAACTTGCCGTCAAAAGTCTTCGGATGTAATGGATTTACAAAATTAAAGTAGTGCTGGACTTCTACAGTGCTGTCAAGAAAACAAACTTGTTACCTTTAATATCTGCTTTCAACATCATCCACGAAGGTTTAACACCTTGACTTCACCTGGTAGAACCTACTACAATCAGATTGACTGTTTAATCAGCTCAAGACAGGAATCAACAGATAAAAACATCAAAAAACTTAGGGTAATCATCACCTTCTAAATCGACAACTAAGAATTAGATAATCAAATCATAAAAGAGATCACATTGAGAAAAATAGACTAGAGAGCGAAGTGAATATCAAAGAATTCCAAATAGGAGTACAAATAAAACTTAAGAACTGGGCAACACGAAAAAATAATACTCAAGAGAAGTGGGATGAGCTGAGAAACCTGATGAAACCGCTGATAAAACAGTGGAAAAAAGTAAAACCATAAGGAAGAAAAATAAATGGATTACTGAAGAGACTATCCAATTCATTGAATACAGCTGCTTAAATAAAAAGGCCACAAAATATTCCATGGTATAGAGAGATGTTCACCCTTATGCAAATAAGATGTTGGGGAGACAAAAATAATTGGAATTAAATAAGCATGTGATAGAAACCTGAACTGCATAAATGAGACTAGAACTATGTGTATAGAAATAGAGAAACTGACAGTCCTTCAGGAACATGGACAATTAACAGATGAAGCTGGAACCTCATTGTCTTAGAACAGGTAACTGAAGGGGATATTTCTCATAACTGTACCTTGATCAACCTATTCTTATGATGGAAATCTTTATCTCTCTCCTACTCATTTCTGTTGACTTGATTTCACAAGGATTTAGTGAGATTACAATCATGAGAGCCTTTTCCCTCTTACGAGGGTGGTCTGAAAAGTTTCCGACCTCAACGTGAGGATGGCAGCACTCGTAAATAAAAGCAGGTTAATTTCGTTGTTCATCTGTTGACAATTCCTCACCAAAGTTTCAGCCATTTTGGACACGCAGTTGATATGTATCAGTTGTTTGAGTGAGTTGATGTGAGTGTTTTTGTGAAAATGGACAAAATCGAGTATCAAGCTGTTATTAAATATTTGTTTTTGAAAGGCAATACACCTACGCAAATCAAAGATGAGTTGGATTCTGTGTATGGGGACTCTGCACCATCATTTGCATGAGAAAGCTGTCGGCACGTTGGGTGCCGCATTTGCTCACGTTAGACCAAAAACGTGTTCGAATGAACATTTCCAACACACTGTTGGCGCAGTTTATGCGCAATAAATCCGAGTTTCGGCACCTTTTAATTACTGTAGATGAAACTTGGATACATCATTATAAGCCCGAAACAAAAATACATCCTAAACAGTGGACTGCACAGGGGGAACCGGCTCCAAAAAAAGTAAAAACTTTTTGCGGCTGAGAAAGTGAAGGCGACTTTTTTGGGATAATCATGGAGTTATTTTAATCGATTATCTTCAAAAAGGAAAAACCATTACAGGAGCATACTATGCATCATTACTTGAGCATTTGAAGGCAGAACTTGCGGAAAAACCGCCACATAGTTGCCCTGATGATGATTTATAAATAATCGAAACATCGGCAATGGAATAATTGGAGTTATAATTGGCCAAATCCCTCGTTGTAAAAATAATCACATATCTCTCTGTGGCAGGTATATTAGTATCATATGTATATCATTTGGAGACCATGTAGTCACTGACATAAAAACTTTATGAACAATTCAAAATTACATTTTACTTCAGTAACCTTGAATGAATTTTAAATATAAACATATATTAACTCTCAACCTTTCCCATCCTATAGCTGAACCTTATTCTGTTAATTATATTCCATTGAGGTTACAGGTGTCGTAAATACCTTCAATTACAAATGATTATCAGGTAGGTATGATATATATTCCTACAGGTTGTAAAGACGTGGCAAAAATTTAGAAAGACATTCTAGAAAATTACAACTTTACTCCAAGTGGGCTTTTTCTCTATGCATTCCCTTAAAAGCCATCCCAGTGCACAAATGTTGATAGAACTGAGTCTGAAAATTATAGATCAATATATTTTAGTTTTCTCAAATAAAATATTGAAAAATTATTTTATAAAAACATATGGCAATATCTCAACATTGTTTCACCTATGGAAAATCTACCACTTGAGCCAGATTGAATATCTCAGCTATATCTGAGAACCCCACTGAATTCACAAAATCAACACAGGTGCTGGTGGTTTCTTTGACAAAAGCAAAGATTTTGGTCGAATCCACAGCTTGATTTTTATGCCTGATATTCATATCTGGAATCACCCTTGTTGAAATCCTTTCCTCATAACACTTGACAAACTATAAAATATACTCGTATGATTAATGCAATTGACTGACAGCCAAATTTGAACACCTACTTTTTTAAAAATTTGGTGTTATCCAAGATTCCATTTCAGGCTTTTATTGAGTTAATCAATGATCTGGCCTCTACATTAGCTAGTCAGAACAATCTAACTGGCCATGATTATCAGTACCCTCTCTCTATGCTAATGATACTTTCACATGATCAAGTATAAGTATTTGGTGTGTCCTTGAAACAAAAACCACTCAGACAATGTTGACACACCCACAAATCCAAAAACCTGACTTAACCACTCAGCCATTTCAACTATGCCTAATTAAACCACAATGTTCATCCCTAAGGTTGGTCTGATAGCTGAGGACAAGTAATTTAATACTAAGGAGTATGGAATTTACACATTAAGGTAGGGTGGTGCCTCCAGCTTCCCCCCAGAAAAATCACTCATCTTTGGTTCTAGATGGAGGTGTCACTGGGGCTTGAACCTGGAACCCCTGTTCAGTAACCAAGAGCTCTACCTGTTGCTGTTGCTTATTATACCAGACTAATGAAAAGTGACATTAAAGTTTTCCTGCAATTACATTACAGATAGTCCTCACAAACTAAAAACTTCATTATATAGACTAACAGTAAGCACAGTGAGTTTAGTACAGAAGAATATTGTCAATCCACCATAGTGAACTTGCTATATTCATAGACCCTCAATAAAAATCTGGAATGAGTTTACAATATTAATGTGCTATTTATGGTAACAAAAGTACATAATGTTGTAGTTACTGAAAAAGCTATTAGGGTTACATTTAGCAAAGTTTCAATTCCTCCTATGTCCAAAGTTCACTGTGGAGGCCATCACCTTGTGGAAATCCATGATAGATTGATGGTTTTTAAAAATAACTTTTATAATTCCACAAAAAATTACAATGCACCACCGGTTTCGGAGATGATCGCCATCATCTGGTGAAGTATGTTGGAAGAGCAAGCTTAAATAAAAGACAGAAATAAATAC
>WURS02251044.1:0-19391 GCA_011762765.2 Rhinocypha anisoptera | reverse complement strand
GGACGGACGGACGGACAGAAACATGAGATTAATAGCAGGGCTTTTACAGCAAAGCTGCCTCTCGCCCTGCTAAAAACAGTTAGATTGGTCCTAGCCCAAACTTTTGTCTAAATAATGAAGAGTAGTAAAAATAAAACTACTAAATAATATATTTTAAATCTCTTGTCTGATTATATTTCGAAGTTCATAAGCGAATTTGATTGTCAGCTGGATTCCCCTTGAGTGCAGTGGTTGCTGTGAAGAGCCTTATGAATGCGCTACCATCACAACTTCCTCGTCATCATCATTTGAAGAGTGTGGTGTCATTCGCCCAGGTGAGGTGTATGTGTCTGTGCAGGAAAACCACTTGATTGGCAGGGTTCAACGAACATCATTTGCTCCAGACATGGTTAATCGATCGATTCAATGCGACCACCACGCAAGGGGGATGCAGCTAAACATACCAATCATTATCAATGTACAAAGCTAACATGAAGTGATTTTTTACACTAAAAGCATGTCAATTGCAGCCGAGAAATTCTCCATCATCATAGGATTAGCTGGCAATATTGATAGCTTCCTGGATTGAGTGGATTTTCTCGATCACTTCATTAATTATCCACTTTGTCACGAGAACCAATAATTTTTTGGTTCAATATATGATTTTGCATTTCTTTTTCCGCATTAACTTTTAATTTCAACTTTTGATGTGACGAAAAAAGTATGCAACTAGGCAACATCATAAATAAATCTTCACATGACACAGGCTGTTACTAAGGTGTCGAATAGATAGAGGAAGTGTCACGAGAACTAAAATGTAAATCGTTAGAACGCTTCGAGACTACAAAGCATTCTTAATGTACTTCACTCAACCGTGTTTAGTCATCTCATACTTTTTTCGGTAGAGATGACAAAGTCTATCGGCTTATGCTTTAACTTTTGTCTTTTAGTTACCCTAATAAGAAGGTTAACGAAGGATATCAAGTAATAATCTTAACGTATTTAAAATATTAATAAAGTAGAACAACTTAATCTCGAGAAAAGTTCTTAACATTAGTTAAGCTTCTTAATTTAGTTAATTTGGTTTTAAATTTTTCTATTGTACTTTGAATTTGCTTTTGGGATGATGAGCACTCGTTTTTCAATTAACTCTATTCTTAAAGAAATAGTTGTTTGTCGAATAGTACACTAATGATGATGTGAAGACTGCTATGTGACTTATAAGTTGATATAATTATACACACATGTTCTTGAGAAATGGTTTTGAGAAAAGCAACTTGACAAACTTTTTTTACTTTTAAAAAGCATTTGATGGTTTGCTCTATTATAATAATTATTATATGATACATTTTATGGCAATCGTCTAGGAATAGAAGTAGAATAGAGTTTTATATCTATTGTTTCATTTTCAAAGATTCTTTATTGCTGGGTGAACCAAACAGATGGCTCTCTGTCTGTGTGTTTATGTGTGAGTTTATGAGTTTGTGTATGATAATGTGAGAATGAGAAGTGTTGCCAAGAGGAGTGAGATTCACATTCGCACAATAAATAGTTTCTTCAACTGAACTATGGTTTGTGGAGGTTGCACAATCCTGAATTAATGATAACTACCACTATTGTAGACATTGATGGGGTGTGTGACAAGTCTCTTATTGCAAATATAGATCTGAGAGAAGCACAGTAAAATAGTTAAAGAGAGAGAGAGAGAGAGAAATCGATCTCGACGCGTCTAGCAATAAACAAAGTCTAGCTAAACCGAATTAGTCTCAAGCTCAACTTGTTATTGGAAAGTTTCACATATAATGGAAAATACTAGCAAAAATTCAAGACATATACGCAAAATAACAGAACTGTAAACTACATTCTAGAAGTTAGCGGTCAAAACAACCTACCAGAAATCAAATATAAAAAATGCCAGACATTTTGGATTAGCAGCGTTTATTTTGTTTGGCTCTATAAAATATAATTCTATGTATAGAGAATTTTACAATTTCGAAATCAAAAGTACAAATTGCAACAATAAAATCGCGACCCAAAGCTACCAGATTTAACTTGTGAGTTAACGAAGTGAGTGTTTGTGGACACAGTGAAGTTCGCACACTTGCATTCAATTCTGTCTAGTGGTGCATGTATTCAAACTTGTAATTGTGACTCTGTTGACTTTTCAATCTACCTCGAGGGCATTCTCCGAAGTGTCAACTTGGGATACTGTAAATTGTTTGCTTAGTTAAGAATGTACAATTTTCTAAGTTTTAGTCAATTATGTTGCAACAAAAAGTCTGAGTTGTTGATTGTTTTGTGAAATTGGCGTAAGTGAATGTAGTTGATAATAAAAAAAATATCTCCACCCATTATCGTCATCGAAGTTGATGATTATTCCACATTTAGCCAGACAAGAAACGCTTCTAATTTTGTTTTTCGTCAATATCAAACTATTAAACAAGTGCTGTTGCGTTTTGGCACTGACTCTATCAAATTAATCTAGCTAGTTTTCTTTATATATTATACGTTAGTACTTATCTGTTTTCTGTGCATAGTTCTATGTGATCCAGCCAGTTAGCAAACAAGAAAAAAACTCGAGTGCATGCAAGCAGTACAAAACGCAATGGTCATTCGCTTGATAGATCAATCAACGGTGATCATCAAAGCCTACGACAAGTTCTCGCAAGAGTGGGTGGACAATTCATGATGACAATCGAGCTTCCACATTGAGTGGCCAAATCCTATTCCGTTACAGTGATGGCTATTAGAAGGCCATTGATGCCGGCTAGTGTGTTTGCCTCTCTCTCTCTCTCTCTCTCTCCTTTCTACTGTACTGACCAGTATCGATTGATGGTCTCTACCGCCTGTGCTTATGACGTCAATGACTCTCGATCAACGCGAAAGCTGCGAACGAAAGTGCTTGTGGAACTATTACTGGTCTGGTCTTCTTGCAGCCATCAATAATCTCTTTAGCGTAATGGAACTGATTAAGTTCCATCAAGATAAAACGAAACTGGTTTCGTTCAACTAGAGTTGACGCAATCGTTCACACCGTGTTGAAGAGAGCCACTGTGTCAGTAAACACAATCAGGTGAAGCGAATCGTGCCAATCGCCAAGTGATACATGTTCTGCTGCCGAGGGGCCACTGTGGGTGATAGTGAAGAAATCAACCAAAACATCCGCCCGCACAGTCAAAACTAGATTGGTTACGGTGGCGACGTGAGAGGGGGTGACGCCTCCACGATAGTCGGCTTCAAGGTCACACCACCGGCACACTTGCATGTGAGAGCTTTATTTTGTTGACAAATCCTTCTCTCTCTCTCTCTCTCTCTCTCTCTCTCTCTCTCTCTCTCTACCTTCGCAAATCTACACTGTCAAACTGGCATGTGTTTCTAACTTGTCGGTGGTGCTATTTTTATGACTACTACTATTGCCAGTAGCTCCATCAACAACACCAACCACCGGGTGCCGTAAATTATTTTATTTTTTAATATAATTTTAAAACTATCGTGAGTTTGAATCTCTCTCTCTCTCTCTCTCTCTCTCTCTCTCTCTCTCTCTCTTTCTACATGATTGATGCTGTAAAGCTGAAATATACAAGTGACATGAATGATTGAAGCAACTATCTGTGGGGGGTGTTCTTGACATTGAAGCAGACGGATTGAGTGACTATCTAATCTAGTGCTAATCCAGTGGCACGCGCTGTTTGATGCAACCAAGTGCCACAAGAGAGGGCTTAACCCAAACACCCGGGCAGTACCACGCGTGCTATTCCCGTACTTGTCATCATGGTTTCATAATTCACCCGGCACTTCACACTGGCTCGAAGCCATTCAAGTGATGCTTGCTCTAATGTGGCATAACTCTTATGTCATAACGTTACTGAGTGTAAATAAAATATGTTTTGTTCTAAGGAGAAACTCCATAGCAATGCAAAGCTTAAACCAGCATCGAATCTCTATAAATAATCTTGCTTGTTTTACTATTGCTCACCAAAAAAATTAAAACTAACTTGAAATGAATTTATAATAAACATTAATTTTACGTTTGTTGTTTCTAATTTGATTGTCACTATAAATAATCGATTATGTTATCTTATCTCAGTGAATTTGTTTTTAGCGAAATTTTATCTTTTGGTTTAATTAATAAAGTTTTATTTTATTTAAAAATGATCAAAAATTATAATGAATTACAATTAGCTAATCAACTTGAGCAAAATAATTTTTATATACTAACTCGAGAAGTGAGCAAATTATTATTTCTTGATTCTATTGAGCCATTTTTTGATAAACTTTTGGTTGTTTTTCTTTTTATTTCTCTAATTTAATATCAGACTTTTAGAACTGCCTTGAATCAACCGCAAATCTCATATCATTTATTTCCCTGCAAGATATACATTTATTTTTTTATTTTTCGATGCTAATCTTTATCAAATTATATATAATATATATAACATAATACCATTTGAGAGCTTAGTAATATATCTATAGATAGATAGAAAAATACGAAAAACAAAACTTGGCATTGTCTTAAAGTGTGATGACATCTTTGATTCATTACACAGTGCTATCACAACTAGTGATACATTCACAGACAGATTGTTGAAAGATAAAACATGTGTTATCTCATCGAGGGAGACTGTCACCCATTTGATACTGCTGTAGAAAAGACGTTCGAACCGATCAACTACAAACAACTGATTTGACAAGAGCAATATCTTTCCAAAAACCAGGATATGGACTTATAAATACAATATAATAAATAGCATAACATTTGTTAGAGCACTTAATTAAATTATTCGAGTAAAACTCGGTTACAGAATGTTTCGAATCATGCCACTACTGTGTGGACTCTCTCTCTCTCTCTCTCTTTCTCAAAAAATGAACTTACCTTGATTGTGCAATTCGTTTTCTTTCGCATTTGGCCTAACATATTGTATGTCAACCAAAGTCCATTAAAACTACATCAAAATGAAAGCATTTGGAAAAATGCTGAGAGAGAACCGAATTGATTCCCAAGAGAGTAAGAAATAGTCGATTTTTTTGGTTCCAATTTCAACCATAGCTTTGACTCCATTTTTCTGCTACTGCTACTATCAATTTCCATTAAGCTTCTTCAAAACTCATGACAAATTAATTCTCCATTTAGAAAAAAATTTTGCTTAAAACAAGATTTGATTACTTGTTATCAAGTCTTGTCTTGTAAAAGAAGAAAAATGTTGATAGATGGAAAACATGCAATTTGTAACGTATTTACTTTTTCATTTTATCTTGTCCTGTGTGTAATGTATAAATAATTCTAGTTTAAATTGGACATTTTAAAATGGTAAGATATAACTTGAAGTTGTTTAAGCCTTAAATTAAGGTGTAAAGTCGACTTCTATGCTCTGCACTCGGCATTACTACTACTACTACATTAAAACATTAATAGATTCCAATTTCGCATGTAATGTATAACAGTAGCTCAACCTTTATAGTGTTGTCATATTCATGTGATTGCCGCAGATGATGGCGTTCAATTATTTAGTTATGTAATGTATGAAGATGAGTTAGGTAAAGGTAGAACACTTTGAACGCATGACAAAGATCAATTTGAATGTTTATGGCATATTATTTACGCAATTTTTATTTTACTACCATTGCAGTTGCTGCAACCAAAGTTGTGATTTGTTGCTTCAAATCAATCGACGTTATACTTGTGTCATGCGAATTTTATGTTTATATATTAATTTTGGCATAATATATAAACCAATTTTTAATTACCAATTTAAACCCGATAAATATTGGTTTAATTTTCATTGAGAACACATCTTGTTTCCAACAATATTTAAAATACAATTTTGAAAAAATTATTATAAATTAAGCCAATCTAATATTCCATATAAAAATGGGAAAAATGAAAAGAACGCGACAGAGGTATGTGATTGGCTAGACTGAACGACCTTGAAAATACCCCCTAGCCGAAGTTGGCCCAATGCTAATGTGAATCGAGTGGGGTAGAGTGAGTAGGAGTAGTGCCCCACACCAGTGTCCTTGGCGCCTACGTGATCCGGTGGCACCCTCGCCTCGCCTGACCTCTCCCCTTCTTGTTGTCTCCACTGACTTTGGTTACGCAACTTTACTGAAACCAACACATTCCATCCAGCCAGACCACACCGACATGCGCACTCCATTGCATCACGTGCTTCGTGGTGCGCTCGAGAGAAAACACAAATCACTTCCATAGAGCATTCTCCGTATCACATCCTTTACATCTATTGCGTGTTTCAAATATTTCACGTCAACTTCATTGACGAATGCCAAAACAATTTGGTTATAATTAATTACAGTTAAAATTGTATTTCTAAAGAAATATGTATTGAGAAGATAAAAATAAACAAAGTTTTTTTAATATATAAAATCTACATTTGTATATAAGACGTCTTGAAAAAATCAACAACGCGATCAATCGAAAATCAAGCGAAAGCAATGCATCGATAAGATGGATAGTGCTAGTGAAGAGTATGAAAGGGTGAGTTGACGGTAGCGTAACTTTCTCCCTTTCACTGCTTTGACGGCAAAGAAGACAGCTTTTGGGGTGTCCGTGGTAGTGGATGGCAGTGGCACTAGTGGCACAACCGTCCGCGACCATGTGGCGCCAATCTTGCTACTCCAATATATCTCGACGCCATGTGGAAAGAGGAGGTGTCTAAGCAAGCACACAACAAGCGTGCCACCGTTCCCAAACTTTCCTCTTGTGGAACTCGGGAACTGCTCGTGCCGGTGCACTGCACCGTGTAAGTGTTGCCATCCTCATTGTTGTGCGCTTGCTTGGACACAACCTCTTTGAATCGCCACTCGAGGTGTATAATACTTAAACTGTTCAATAGCTCGAATGGTGCGCATACGCATCCACTTTCACTGTGCTAGCTCTTTGCTTGGGGAAACTGTGGCACGACGGTGGCCAAGCGTCAGCTGTAATCCACGCCGCACTGTGCAATTCTGGTGAGCCACCCTCCGCCTCTGCCTCTGGTGTTTGTTGTTATTCCGCGAGGAGGTAGGCTCAGGCTCACTCAGTGCCACATGCTGCTAGTTGTGCGGATGGACAGAAGCAAAACTAGTGGCACGGAGAGTAGTAAGTGTAGGCAGTCTGACACAGTCTGGCGATCGTGGCTGATGGCACGCATACACTTAGGAGAGCATAGATTCCCGGATTCTGGCACCCACTGGACAGCATCCAGCGTGCGCGTGCCGATACTCCCGGTGCCGATACTCGGGTTACACACTTGGAAAGCACACGCGCCTCGCTTCATTCAGTCGGGCAAAGGCGCGCTGAAAGGAGCAGAGTGAATGGCAGTGGTCAGTTTGGTGCGCGTGACCCGCACAGCTAAAAGGCAACGAAGGCACCACCTTGGCACCAGCAAGAGTTCACTCCCTCATGTGCCAGTGACAATCACTAGATCACGCCGCTCACTATCTCGGCTTTGCGTAGTTTCCTTGCCTTGTCTTCTCGACTTTGACTTGTGATGTGTTCTGTGCTTGAGTGTCAGTGTGGCATCGATTGAGCGGTGGCACACTAGCACGGCATCACGCTGTCGGCGAATCCCGGCGCATTGGCCGGCTTCCCCAGCCTCGTTCTGGTTTGCCTGGTTACCAGTTTGTCTACTACTCTCCCAGTGTGGTAGTATCCTCGCAGTGCGACCAGCCAAGCAGTCGACCAGTGGCATCGAGAGCTGCCACAGCGCACCGCCACAAACCATCATTCTGTCACTTTGCCACCCGACGACGCTCTTCTCACACTGGTCGCTCACTGATGGTTTATTCCACGACGAGAGATCTTTCTCACCCCAACATACAACAACAACGTCGCCTAGTCATACTCTAAGACTGGTTTCAAAACATCACCAGTGTGAAGCGACACCCACAAGCCATTTATGGTATTAAATAGGTAGTCTCAAGCACTTCAAACCATGTCGGGTATTGTTTTAAACATTTGATCAACTATTTACAAATGAACATCATTTTTGATAGTCGTGTCAATGAGCTAATTTGGCAACACTTCACGCTGTTGAGTTAGATATTGACATTCTCCCAGCCGTATCGAACATAGAAATACCAACAGCGACAACAATAGCGGGGAACAACATCCTCAGACTAATAACAAGTCATTGGTACAAATGGAAGTAGACATCAGAAGCACTAGACAGTAACTATATTCACCAGCATCAACACCACTGGTTGTTGTTATTGTTATTGTTACTGCCAACTTTGTCATCGATGCATATTCAAACTTTGGGTGTAAATGTTAATCACCACATCAGCGTCTTGTGCATCTTCAATCCGAGACAAAACATTTTTGGTGGTCGCACTACTTGAATCAATTTCACGCAAGATGTGACTTTAACTTTCCAATTGCATGCTTGCCGCAAACTTGTAGTTTGTAAGAGTACGGTGTACGTGAACAACGATAGTGATCAATTCATCTTATCGACACGCCAGTATATATCACCTCGACTTGATTTAACGTGTCAGTGAAAGTGGAGAAAACAGCTCCAAGCACGTCACTCGAAGAGTTTCATCTGTACTATTCTCGACCCTGTTGCTAGCCGTGTTTGATTGTCTTGTTGCTTTCTTGCTGCTGTAATAAGAAGAGCAGAAATAGTTGCAGAACGAGTTACCGGTCAAGTTCACCTTCTCAAGCAATTTTGTTTGCACGGAAAGAAGTTGAACAAGAGCAACGTCAATCCGACTGTTCGACTGGCCTGGTCGGAATCTGTATGACCTTCAATCTTTAGTCGTGTTTGCAAGTGACTGGGACAAGCTTATGTAAGAGGCGCACTGCACATCTTCAAATATTAACAGAAAGCATCGATCACTCAATTGGATTCATTTTTGATTATTCCATGAAAAAGAAATTGTCAACGAAACTGCTGCAAACTAACTTTGTTTATCAACACTAATTAACTCTTGATATATCCCTTGAGGATCGCCACGCGTTTTTCTCTCTCTTTCTCTCGCTTCCGCATCCATAAATCCATCAAGAGCCCAATCGGATTGCCAGAGTCTCTCTTGGGTAATGAGGGAGAAGGAGCGCTGAAGGCATAGACATTAGGCGCCACGGAGTGAGAGAACGGAAGAGAGCAACAGCATCTGTCCAGCTGACTAGTAGATTGGTGTGAGAGGCATGTGTGCGATGATGCGGCGCGAGAAGAAGGCCTCGTTGTCGGTGGTGGCACGTGCGGCACAGCCGTGTCCTACCTGCTGTCACTATGTGGGCCGTGTGGCCAAGTCGCCACCGGCCGTTCCACCACCGAGCCTCGCCTCGCCACCACAACCCTGCCCACTGCCAGGCTCACCAGTCACCACTCCTCCCTGTTTTGCCTTCAACTCACCTCTCACCTCACCACGGTGCTACGATCCTATCCTCGAGGAGGACATGATCTTTCAAATGACTGACATTACCGAAGAAGATGAGGTATGCCATTCCAATCACCACAAGTCAACAACACAAATCTTCATTCAATTTTGATATGACTTTAGCTTGGTTCTTTTTTTATTTACAATGAGGATGTTTAAGTGAATTATTTAACCATCTGGTACTAGCGAGAAGTTTAAAGCGAGAAAGTTATTCAGCAAAACTTTATTTTTGGTTGTCTAGAGACATGTCTTTACAAGTGAATGTCATTAAGAGATAATTAATGGAATTTAATTAAATATTAATTGACGGCACTGGTTAGAGTGTAGAGTTTAGAAGTATACTTAAGCTGTCAGTTTGGCATTTATTCTATACACTTTTATATTTTGGTGTTTCTTTAACCCTCATATTTTTTTCCAAGAGCAACAAAAGCACTGTATTTTTAGCTTTCTGGAGGAGATGTGTAGAAAACAAGTTAACTCATTTAAAACTACTAAAAACAAAACAACAGTATGACTAGACAAGTAAGACTGTGTATGATGTAATGCACTCATTCCTTTGGAATTTGTATAAAATTTACCATCGTTTAAGTTTAAACTTTAACGTTTGCTCTCTGACAAACCCCAAGGTTTAGTGAAGAAGAAAACTGAGATGCATAGTTCATTTGCGCAGTCTCTTGGGTGAGATTAAGTTAAAATGTCTTAAACTATCTCTCCGTGGACAGAGTCTAGTCTAGTACTGGTGAGTAAGATACAGAAACATCCAACGAGTCGTCGTGGGTACTTTATGAGTTTCTCTTTTCTATTACATTCTCCAGTTGTCGGGTTTCATCTTGGACACTTTATTGCTGTTGTTGATCATGAGATCTGGTGTTGCAATCAGCCCTGTCGAGCCGTTGTACAATGTCCTTCCAGCTAGCCAGTACCAAACAATTCCAGGAACTACTAGCTTTGCAGTTTCAATATTGCTTGAGGCTCTCTCAACTCTGTTCTAGATCTCTAATTCCACTTTCATTACATTCTAATTCATTGATTAATCCCTCTACATTGTGTTGCTTTTTGCCTCCCTCTCTCTCTCTCTATCTTATTCATCAATTTCGCATTATTGCTTATTTGTCACCGTTGTTTGAATTCAGGAAACTCCAAACGAATGATTATTGATTGTTAGGCTACGATTTGTTAGTTTTGTTAGTGATAACTTTAAAATCATTTATGCTTTCTGTCATTCTCTAACTTTCTTGATGGATTCTAGGAATTTCTAACTTCTTTAGATATAACACTATTATTCTACACATAAAGGAACATTTTTAAGAATATATTTCAAAGTTATTCCAGAGAAAAAGTCGTTTATTCTAAAATATTAACACTTAATCGATTCTTATATACTTATTTAGTCTTAATTTAGTTGTCAATTTATGTATAACATATATAACGCAAGTCATTTTATATTTGCATTAAGTGTAATATTAGAAGCAAGTAAGTGAAAATTTAATATTAAGATTTATCAGTATCGTATAAGCCAATATTGAAAAAATGTGATTGTTCACTGTAGGACTAATGAAGTGTTTTTAATATATTAGGTTCTACATATTCGTGTTCATATTCTTAATGTTCATATAGTGTCAATTTTCCTAGTTAGTTAATCAAAATGTTAATTAGTTAATTAGGTAACTTGTAGGTGAATTTCCTGGAGGTGAGGGAGAATGATATGGTTATCTCCACTATTTGTGTTGTTCCTTTTGCAAACAAATGCAAAGCTTTCTCTCAAGCATTTGCTTGTTGACAGTTAGTTAGCTTTAATAAGCGAGGTAGATTTTTTTGCCCACGCTTTTCTTTCTCGCTATCTTTTTTTGAGGGGTTCTGTTGATTTCTACAGAATAACATCCCACAAAAAACTGAACTAATTTCTTCGTCTCTACTACTATTACTGTTGATGGGTATGACTTATTGTTTCCACTCTTTACCTGTTGAAGTAGAGAGAGGGAGAGAACATGAGTATTGTGCGGTGGACCAATCGGTGCTATCAGTAGCACTGCCAAGTGTTTGATTGTGATAAGCCAGTGCTCCAATAATGATAATAAGAGTCTCAAAACAACAATCACACCTGGACACCGAATCTGCCGTGTTTTTTCCTGCATTTGGTGGTTTGTGATCGATTGTGACTAGTCCACATAAGCCAACTCGACTTGTTTTTATCTGAAGGTATGTCTTTTACATTGCAAAGTGTGTTATTTTTCTTATTTTATTTGTATTTTTGTTACTCCAGAGTGATTGCCTGGCGTCATGTGACTGAATCGATTGTCGACTCCGGATGATAATCCAATTTGAATGGTGCTTGCAAGTCGGGCAACTTGCTTTTCAGTTACCCCTCACCAACTCTTTACTCAACTTCAGTTCGATACCAATCTAATGGTTGTATCACATTAGCTATCCCTAACATTATTCAAAAAATATAATCGCTCAGTTTTTAAAAATTTATTTTTATTTTTATATATAACTTATATTATTATACATTAATAATTTAATATTATGAACCAATTGAAACATTTGATCTAGGAAAAAGATATTTGATATATTGCAAAAAGATTAGAATTTATTTACTAAGTTCGACTAAATGCACATTTCAGCTTAATTATCAATTAAACTTTGAGATTGAGCTGGCAAAAGTGTTCTCTTGGGTCTAACTTGGTAAAATTCTATCGGAGATTGCTTGAAATCTCTCTCTTTATCTATCTATCTATCTTTTTATAATTTGATTTTCTGTTGTTGCTCTTTTAGGTCTATATTTACACTGCAAATGGCGTTATATAAAAACAAGAAAATATTTTTTTCTATTTCTGGAAACCAGAATCTCAAATACAGTGAGACTTTAACTTTTCTAAAGAAAATTATAAAATACAAAACAATGAAGCACAGTGAAAGATACGCTAAATTCCAACTTGTAAAATGACTGTGAAGCGCCACTGTATCTAGTCTAGTAAATGAATTAATCTTGCCCTGACTTCCACTTAATTGATTTGAACTTAGCGTAGGATTGCAATTGGTTGGTTTCTCTTCTTTCTCCTATCTTTTATGCAAATTGGTATTGATTTGTTGAATTTGGTGCTTTCCAGGTATCTAGTAAAAATACCGAATAATTGAGTTCAGTTATTTTCTTGCATTCGACTACTTTGAACTGACTGAGATCTCGTTTGCTTTCTTGCTCCATTACCAACATTTTGGTTTTCCTGGAACGCTAGTGTGCTTAAGAGCTCTATCATGGCGACTCAAATTGAGATTTGATTGAAATTCCTCCGAGCTCCAAAGAGGTCTTCCTTGAGAGGCTACTACTGCTTTTGACAGAATAAGACAGTCAAGCCAC
This sequence comes from Rhinocypha anisoptera, assembly GCA_011762765.2. Taxonomy (NCBI): domain Eukaryota; kingdom Metazoa; phylum Arthropoda; class Insecta; order Odonata; family Chlorocyphidae; genus Rhinocypha; species Rhinocypha anisoptera. Next base: position 6,676 of record WURS02251044.1, on the reverse strand, counting down.
TTTTACTTTTGTTCCTATATTCTCACTTAGAACTAGTGATTCTAATCCAAAATCAAAACTGTCCCCCTTTTCTTCTCTTTCACGCTTGATTGCCTCTCAGGGACTTTCTTGGAATTTTCTTGTCCCTTGGAATCGAGAACAAGGTTTTTTCACGCTCTGGATTTCGGTTTGACGCTCGATCTTCTTCCCGGGAGGCTTTGTTTGTTTGTTTGTACGTATATACGCTTTATCAATAGTGCTTTGGTTGCTTCTGGGATTCGATCACTCTGTGCCATGCACGCGCATCTTGTTATTTTCTCATGGATTTTTCAATACACTTCTCATAGTGTACTTTTCACCATTGGGGTGTGCGTGACACTGGTCGTGTCCACCGACCTCTATATGAAGCCACTGGAGGGCGATACCGAATTTAGGTGTCTGTAATGGCATAGCTCTCTCTCTCACACACACGCACACTCACATCTGATTTGTATGTTCTGTGACTGAGTTACTGTCAGGAACGTTAATGACATGAACCCAGTTTGAGCCAAGTTTAATTTTGTGAGACATTGCGTTAATGCAATTATGTAGTGAAGAGAGGTTATACATATAAAGAACCTACCACGGCAGAGCTCTATCAAAGCTGCTGTATTTTTATATTGAATGCAAATGTATATTTTAAATAGAAATGAATTATCTGAGAAAAATTCAGCTTTTGGTCTAGTTTAACGTGCCCGAGAAAAGTTTTCTAATATTATTGAAGAGAAAATGGTAAAGGAAAGTAGATTTCATTATAATCTAGTCAGCTTCTCGAACTCATCTAGGATTTTCTTTTTCGTGAGAATCAATGCTTTTCTTATTTTCTTTGCAAATCTTGTGATTAGAATCGTAACATAGTGCGCTATTGGTGTTGATCCGATTTGGCTTTGAGTTGGGTGTTTATTGTTATGTTGGTAGATGTGGAAACGAGTGACCTCGATTAGGGATTGTACAATACAGTCAAACTTCTATTGCAAACTCGTCTTAATTTTCATATCAAATGTTGCTCTCTTTGCATTCTCTTATAAACAGTTGAACAGTGAATATCATTTGCAATGTCCACAATTATCAGTTAAAAATGAAAAAAACATGGTGTATAATAGTCGTAAGCATAGTTAAATTAAAATTCAAGCTTGTTGATTATAGTGCTAACTAAAAGTAGAAAACTAATTTAGAAGAAAACATTGTGAATTAGAGAGTTTTTTGGCATTGACATATGATTTGAATGTGCGGGATGGTGGCTTCTTGAAATTGAGCTTGGTTGGCGTGTCGAGTTACTCCACGTCTAGTGTGCAGTGTGCAAAAGGGCCACCAAGCAAAGGAGAGCACTGCAAGTGAGTCACTAGTATCAGTAGTATCTGGATGTTTCGCGAGTGCGATGACTCTTCGCCTCGCTCGCCCCACCAAGAATCATCTTGCTTGCTCACGCCCTCTGCCCATTCACTCTACTCTGCCACACACCAAATGCTCTTGCTCAATCACACACACACACATACACTCCCTTTCCTTTTCTCTCTCTCTCTCTCTCTCTCTCTCTCTGAGAAAAAAGAAAGGGAGAGAGAGAGAGAGAGAGAGAGAGACGATCGTCACGTGCATTTTGATCATCGCTCATTTCACACCACTATCCATCCATATTCAAACAAGCAGAACTTTGATTCAACCTGTCTCTTACTCATCATGTGTTTTTAATTAGAAAAAAGGTATTTTCCTTCTGTTTGAAAACTATTTATAGTATGGTTTAATTTTGATGACTGGATATGATGGCTTTTCATCACTACTTCGGTAACTTGGCAAATCTCGCGAAATCTCTCGCTCATCTGGGTATACTTACCCAAAACTGCCTTAAGCAATTTGATTGGCGTCACTACTAGATATATTCTTTAAGGTGTTGATTACTATTATTATTTGTTGTTTTCATTCTCAACCTAGCATGACATTGCGCGATATCTGGTGGTGACAGCTTGCGATTTAGGAAACATGATGGGATACAGAATGTAGTTTATTTGTTTATAGGATTGTTAATCTATTTATTTTATTCTAGATTTTAGTGAAACATAAAAATTTATATAACATATTATATAACTAGAGATTAAATATAAGTGCAAATTTCGGTTTAAAAGAAAGATGAATAAATGACGGATATATTATGTACCAATACAAATCGATTCGAAATCCTACTCGAGGTTAAAAGAGTTAGAAATTTTTCCTAATTGTTCTTCTGGACAGTGGTAGGATGGTCAGAGATCGGGGATATAAGTTGACAAGCTTGGTGGTTCCTCAAGCGTGTGATGTAGTGGCAATATATCTCTTGTCACGTACCAACATTGAGTTAACCCTTGCAGTTATGCACCTGATGCTGCCATGTCAGTAATGCATCAAACTGTTAATGTGCACTCTCTACTTTAATGATTGGCTTGGCTTTGATCTGGTGTAACTAATTTGTCTCTTTCTCTCGCTTGGCAGGAACACTACAACAGTGACACCAACAACAATAGCAAGTTGACGGTCAACAGTGCCGCTGCTGTTGATAGTGGTGGTGGTACAGACTTGTCTGAGTCGAATGGCAACCAAACCAGCCCGAAGAGAAGCCGTGGTAGTTGGAGGTCCAAGGCCAGGCAGTCGGGAAAGTCGAAGCCGATTGGCATCATCCCTACCATTGTCACCGAGGACGTGGACTTGGAAGACGGCAAGGACACGGTGTCTACTTCGAACGAATCTTCCGAGTCGTGGAAAGAGTGTTCGGAGAAGAATTCTTCTTCGCTCGAGTGTGATCTTAGCAGCGGTGGCAGTGCATCTAGTAGCGGACCAAGACAAGTGATCAACGGAAGCAGTAGTGCGCCTCGTTCTTCGTCGCACCGCGTCATCAACCACCTTCAACTGAATCTTCGTTGCTCACCTCCGTCGGATTCGATGGCGGACACACACCCGTGCCACTATCACACTGTGCACGGCACTGGAGTGGTTGGTCAGAGTCACTATTATCATGTTCCTGAGACAGCACCGGTGCAGGCTCACCGCTCAAGTAGTCCTGTCTATGGCATTCCCTCGAAGCAGCGCAGTCGTTCTCACTCGGGTCCTACTTACCCAGCGGGTTTTACGCAACAGGTGCGTCACTCAGCACTGATCTCAGCTGGCATGTCCACCCGCGGCCTCAATGGGACTACTCGTCGACAGAGCGACTCTGCTGAGGTGGAAGCCGTTAGCTCTTCACTTCGTAATCGTGTCAGCCCCAGTGGCAGCACATTTTTCGATTCCTTCCGGTAAGTTTTTCCTGTAATACAAACAGACCACGGAAATTGTCAAATACTATATTTCAAATCGGTGAATCCTATTTGTGTTGTTTCTGTAGAATGTATAGTTGTACGATACCCTGATGATAATGGCAAAACTTGATTTTGCAGGATTTCTCTCTGGTACCTAAGATGGGTAGTAGTACCACCTGCTTGGTGACGCAGAAAGGGAGAGATGTATCATGTTTGGGGCTCCGTGGAGACGTCTCTCTGTGATAAGACATGTGAGCGATAGACCGCCGCATTCCCATTGACGTCTATGGCAGTCACTAGCTAGTCGGGTTAGCATATAAGCGTGCGATGCTCGTGACATGTTGCTATTGTACATCACAGGACATTCATTGTGTAAAATCTTTGCTCAAGCATTCTAATTACTCAATAATATAACGAATTTTAGAAAATCAATCTTGAAGAAACTCCTTAATTTACTTTAACGCCATTTTTAATGCTCATACTTTATTTAAGACTTTGGCGTAGTGTAGCTTTTATCCTGCTATATTTTGGTTACTTACCCTGTCGGCTGGCTTGTCTTTTTCCTTGTGATTTTTTAATTAACGATCGAAACGAAATATATATTGACACAGTGCTTGTACTTTGATAGACCTCGCTCAACTTCGGACAGCAAGAACAAGAAGCCATCTGTGATCACCACCATCAAGAACAATCTCCTGAATCGGCACAATAGCAGCAGTAGCAGTAGCGGCAACAGCAGTGGATCGAGTCAAAACGGTGGCCAGTCACCAATTAGCAACGGTAGTGCCAAGTCAAGTGCCACGTCGGTTCAGCAGGCCTCTTCGCACGGCCATAAGCACTGCCAACACCACTCGCATCAGTGTCATCACGCTCTGGTTGTGGATCAGCAAGCAAACGGTAGCCCGAGCCAGCACAAGTACACGGGCACTGTGTCAGCTCCCATTTCTCCCAGCTCTGGTTCAGTGATCGATCCCTTCTCGCTGGACCTTCATCGTGTGGTTGCCGCCGCAGCGGCGTGTGATTGTGCCTCTAATCAGGTTCAGATTCAACCACAGAGACCCCGATCTCGTTCTGGCTCTAGTGGACCAGGTTCCACCATGGCGCGTGTCTTCGACATGTTCCGCGGACGATCCAACTCAATTGCCACTACTTCAATAGACCAGCAGAATTGTTGTGCTGTTCGGGCCGCAATGGTAGGTGCCACGTTTGTCTTTGCGCGCGCATATTGGCCACTATCGTGATAAGTCGTCTTCGCTGATAGCAATGTCAACGTGCCGCTTTTCGCATCTTATCGAAAGCAAGTTTCCCGAATACACTTGAACCAAACTTGGTGTGCCCGTTACTTCAACACACTACATAGACGCGTGTTTCCTATAATTCTCTAATCGGGATTAAACCATTATTTATTACTCACAGTAATCCAGTCTGGAATGAATCTACTGTATGGTGTGACGTGAGTACGCGTGCCTATTCCCTCCGGTACGGGTTCTACCATATCTGCCTTACATTAGTGAAAGTCTTGTGGAAATTATTAGCATTGGCTATTTTCATTGCCGATAAAAAGATTAGAAGTATCGATGAGATGAGCAACAATTACAAACAAACCACAAGTGTAAACTAAAATAGACTTTTATTTATGAAAAAACTTGAAGTGCCTCAGGTTTTCATTTGTGTCGCAATTGATCGAAGCGAGCCTGCTCGACGCATCGCGACAGTTGTTGAACCAGCTCGCCGCAGAAGAGAGGCTTGTTGTTGTGCACCTGGTAGCAGCGCAGCACTGTCTCCTCCAACTCTTTGCAAGGCGATTCCTTGAGGTAGTGCTTTCGGAGGATTGTCGACTCAACACGGTCCACTTCGTGGTTCAGTTGATCTCGGCGCCCTCGAAACAATTCTTGGTTAAGCTCGTTGAGTCGTTCCCACTGCTCACGCCATTGGTGTTGATATTCAGCTAGCTTACGATCGTATTCTGCGTGCAATCCTACCAGAGGGATTTGCGGGCTAAGCATGTTAGAGCGTGGTGTGCTACCTCGATTAGACCAGTCCATGCTTTGCTCATACGATTGAGGTTCCTTTGGAGTTGCTGTTGGCTTCAGTAGGTTTGCCTCCTCTTGTTGTTTCGGTTCGTCAACAAGTTTCTTTAGAAGTGCCTGGGAGACCTGTATTCGGCCACTATCTTCGTTGATCACCGTAAAGCGAGAACTCTTCATCGACGCCATGAGTGACTAGCCAATGTAACACAAATGACAATCCTGTGTGGTATATGTTGATAAAAACGTGTGTACAGCTGATATCTCGAGAAAGCTTGTAGGATAAATCAGTAATCAAGTACATATGCAAAACGTGCCAACTTTACACTTTCCCGATTTACCAACAATTACAGATCAGACGAGTGAGATGAGGACAACATTAAGACAACGTGCTCAATGTTGGATTGGATTCTGGCTGCACTACAGCAGGATTGCCGTTACACTAACAAGCTTGCTGTTTGCGACTCACCAAAGCGTGTGCGGCGAGCGTGAATGTAAACTAACTACCACCGTCACGTGATGTGGCCAAAGAGCCTCTTTGAAAGAGGAAAATGTCACTATTTCGACTCACTCGATGGGAAACCTCGTGTTGAAAATAGACTAGTAGGCTATTACGCCATTCCACTCGACTAGACATTTCAGTTCTACACGTACATTTTAATATTTTTTCATTACTTTCCTACAATTGAATCGGACATTAGTGACCTTTAGGTTACCAGATAAACACTATATTTAGAGTGTTGCCTATCATATCGTTCGCGTGTGTGCCAATGTTTTCTTGCTTTTTCCAGATTTTATATCTTAATTGATAAGAACTACTGTGACAGAGTGATGGAATTTGCCTTGCAATTTATATACGCCAATCAGTGGAGACCCCTTACGGACGACTGATGCCAGTTGCCAGTGAATTTACTGGGAGATTCTTTTAAATTTTATTAGATGTTCACTGTAATTTTTAAATTAAAAAACTAACTTTTCAGATTATAACTCTTGTTAACAATGATTTTTTGTTGTTGTTTAATTGGTACGTAAGTCGATAGGTGGCGCTTAATTCGGTTTAAAGATTAATGGTGTTTTTCTGGGGTACACGCAAATTTTTCCAAAGCACTGTGGAAGGCAAGACAATCGCACGTTTACCGCTAGGTAACGCCACAGTCTATGAAAGTGAGTGAAGATGGAGTGAATCTATTGATACTCAGTATCAGATACTGTGAATCTAAGTTGTAAATGAATAGTGAATAAGGGGACGTACTTTAATTACGTAAACAGTTTAGGGGTGGGAGGGGGTTTCAAAATTTGCTTACTATCTGCTTACCAAGGGAGGGTGGGGGTAAATTAAAATTTAACGTAAGAATTTTGGTTTATCTA